>OX453235.1:3000000-3294910 GCA_949709995.1 Arachnomyces sp. KDTOL00113 | reverse complement strand
TGTCTTCAGGGTCTTCCCGGACTTGGATCGTAATATAAACCTGGAACAGTACAGCCAGACGTTTTCAATAGACATTGTCGGCACTAGGATGAGCGCATACCCTAGATATGTGGTGTTTCCTCGCATCTAAAGGGAAGAGAAAGAAATTGATTGATTCCATGTCGTTGCGGTTGAGTCCAAAAAGTCAAAGTAGTGACCCTTCGGAGCCTTACCGAATCGGGATTAATTCAAGGGTAAGGGCTATGCACGGGCCAGACCGCCAACCAAAGAAAGAGCCTCTCCTTCTTTTTTCCAACGACAACTGAACCTCTCTCCTTTTCAACAGTCAAACCTCATCCCAAGCCATGAGTAACCTCAGCCTTCTTTTTTTTCTCATTTCTCTGGCAATTTCTCATTTTTCGACTTCACTTATTCGCTGAACCCTCATCCACTCAATGAACGCCATCGGACTCAGAAATTCACCCCCAAGTCCATTAGACCCACCAACCGTGGACTTCCCTTCCTTCGACCCTGGGACTCTACCCTGACCCTGAACGCAGATGCAGATGGACCCTTCAGGTTCCGCCATATGCCTGTCAATGCATCCTGCATCATGCACGACATCGTCTGCTACGGGCCTCGCTCCCGCCTCTCGTTATTTACCAATTCCACCTGTCTCGGCTTGAACCCTGCCAATGATCTCCCGGGGTCTTTGAGAATGGCCTGCAGAACTTATCTGGTTAAAACGATACCATGCTGGCTTCGCGCTACCACCACAAAAACCTCCTATCTCAAGCCACTCGATTCATCAATACGATGTCGTGTTTGTGTGTGGGCAAAATCCCCAGGTTTTCAGGGTTTCGAAAAGATGATCTCGATTTTTTTCTCAAGAGTCCTTCGAAAGGTCCCATTTTTAAATAATAAGAAAATACGGATAATGCAAGCCGCACTCGATAACATCATTCGCTGACGTATGAAAAACCGATGAATCGCGGACGTGGAAAAAAAGAAATTAGACTTTTGAAACACTGGGAATCGAGAGCAGTGCATTCGGCTGGAACGTCTTGGACCTCAGCCAGATCTGTGTGCAATCTATTGCCACCAGAGACGCCGAAAAATACTTCTCGTTTCAACTGTGATCTTCTGATCTGCATTCACTTGCAGGGGGGGGGGGCCAGCGCATGGCTAGTTCTTCGCATTTGAGGCAAGCTCTCTTTTTATTCAGAACTGATACTGACGGGTTCGCTGTCTGAAGCTACATTTTGGGTTAAATTGCTCTGATCAGTTTGATCGCATGGGCCAATTAATAGTTTCCAAAAAAACGTCGGCTGGGTGCAACCATGGCATCAAGGATGCGCGCTGAGTTGCATACTAGTAGATTTGACTACGCTTACCCGCACCTCTTCCACTGGGAGATGATGATATCTGCTGATGTGCAGCCTCTCATGTCATCTCATTGATTTGGTCACTATGCTGCCGGCGTTCAAGAAGCTGGACTGACAGAACCAAGTTGCTTTTTTGGAGGTATACAGGAAGATCAATTTTACTTTAATATCTGATTAACAGAGCTTTATACTCCATTCAGTTATTTCTTATAACTATGGTCGGAGCAAAATGATGGAATACTAATTCTTGTATTTGTTCCTGCATACAATGCCTACAGAAATCTTTCTTGTTGCCGCATTGCTCTAGCTTTCTAACAGTTTCCAAACGTTCTTAAATAGACGCGGGATGCAGCCCACTTCTCGAATTCGGCAAAGAAGCCTATTATTTCGCCTGTAGGGAATGAGGGAAGGTTACATACATTGAATTCACAACTGGCTCAGGGGGGAATGAGGCCCGATGCCGATAGTTGATTTATTTTTCTGTCTGCAGCCTGCCATTGTAGCTTTCTTGCAGGACCAATTCTTTTTGGTACTTGCTATTACATGACTTTGCTGCAGAGACGATAAAGTTTTCCGAGTCAGCACCGGCACTTTGAGCTGGCTGATTGAAATGTCTCCGGTCATGAAAATAGATTCGGAACACACTTGTGCGGTCAAGGATAAATGAGCGTAGGGGACTGGGCAAGGGGATGCATGACTATGAGCGAACTGAATGGGACTCTTGTGTGGCATTTTCCGATCTGGGAATCAAATATCAATCTTGCTGGCCCTCGTTCGTTAACCTAAAAGGATTCTGCTCTAGGACCAACCGCTGCTAGCCACCCCCCAGAAGAAACTATTCTCTCATGACTTACTATCAACACTGGATCGGGGCCACTAGTCACGAGCTGCTACTACTGGTAGTTGAGGCTGCTCTGTCCGAGGACACTCTAGCACCGGCCTCCGATTGTGAAACGACAAGATACCTCTCTAAAGAGTGGTGGATTGGGTGGAACTGAGGGTTGGGAGGCAGACAACGCAAAGCTCCTTGACTTATTAAAGCTTCTTTTGTCTCTCCTTATTGTTATATAATATTTTTCTTCTTCTTTGACACCCTTTCCCCTTTATTCTTCTCTTCCTTCTCACACACTGACACTCGTCCAAGGCGACCCTTTATACCCGTGAGTATTTCCCCGATTTAATCGCGTCTTTCTCCTTGCTGGAAATTTTCTCAAAACTGTGAATCCTTCTTGCACCCCTTCCGGCTGATTCGTTGTTTGCGATTATTTCTTCAGAAACCCTTGGATCTAGGGCACTTACCTAGCCAACCACGCCTCGCTAAACAACTCCCAGGCCTTGTTCTCTAAACCTGCCGGCGTTCCATAATCCCTTCCGTTCATTATCCCACCCTCTCAAACTCCAACAGCTTCGAACCCGGCACCCTTCGGTGCAGCTGGTTATCCTTCTGCGAATCGCTAGGGAAATTTCTCAAATCCTTGGACCGCTCTTTCTCCGCATTGATACATATTCCCCAACGGAAAGTGGAGCACTAGGGCTTCAATTTAACATAGAGAGCCACCTAGATCGGCTCTTCTGATCTCCCTTCCGGATATTCTATTTCCTCGGAGTTTTATACGATTCTAAATCGGCCGCCGTTTCTAGTTGAAGATCTCCCCAGGCCTACTTTTTAGGCTTGCATGCTCACCCGCTGTTTTAGTCAGTCAGGGCGCCGGAACGGTTGGCCACCACATCCTATCAAAGAAGCGTGGCTGTTCTAGCTGGAAAGCTTATCGAATTATCGGGGCCTAGGGACGAGCCAGGAGCGTTGCGACCAACCATCAAACACGCCACTCACTTTGCCTACCCAGGACCGTCAGTGACTTTGCACCTGTCAGGATCGGCTGGCGTTTCTGATCTCGTTATTTGGCCCACACCCGTATTGGGGCAAAACCGTTGCTTTCAGGTGGGAAAGCTCCAGATTGAAAGATGAATCATAGTAAGCTTATTCTTTTTTTTTTTAATATGATGAAACTCCAACGACGGCAAAATCTTGAAAGTGTGAAATTATTCGGCAACATTCATTATCAGTAACCTGCCTCCCACGTGTTGATACTTCTTGAAAACGACAATTCTACTTTTCATTTTCGTTTCATCTTCTCCAACTTGCTATCCACCTGCCTTATTCCTTAACCCTGTCTCTTGTCGGCGCCAGAATTGGTGTCGGTGTAGGAGGCTCGTGTGACATGGATGCACCAGAGCCTTCCCTTCAAAAACAGCCTTTCATTTGTTCCCTTACTCGGGATCGCCTGCCGGATTTTCTTATCTTATTCCCTCCGGCCCCTCAACAAGAAACATGCGCGCATTTACTCGTATTGTGATATTCTGACAAAAAATCGGCATCTTCAGCACTACTTCATAATTCATTTCAGCTTGAATATCCAGCTTCATCCGATAACGAATACATCGGCTCAGAACGAGTCTTCTCTGATTCAACTACTTTCCCGACCGAGGACGTGGAGGAACAGCGTCGGAGGGTCGGGTCACTAGGTCACTCGCTGACACACCCGGTCTCTGTACCTGTCACCAGCGGTTTGAGGTACACCGCACAGTATTCTGCAGTGCAAGATGTGCCGTGAGTTCTTTCAATTCTGACTGTCCTGGAATTCAGCCTGGTTTGCTGCTTACCCACTTGCATTAACCATTGTCTTAACTGGCATGTTACTCCCTCTCCCACCCCCTCTTCGAACTCTTTTCCTGCTCTGCTAGGAGCTTGTCAAGCACCCATAATCGTCATCCATCCCGACAGTGCGGAGCACCTATCATTGCATTCGTCGTGTCGTGTAGCCTTGGTTGCAAGACTGTTCTTCAATCTCTCTTTTTTTTTTCTCGTGATGCATTAGCCTCTCTTTGTTTTCCTGTGCGGAAACCTGGCCACTCCGGGGACAGTGGGTATTTGAGAGTACTGCAAATCGGTTTCAGTTGACTGATTTAGAGGATTTAATAATTCAGCTTTCAGACTCCCTCCGGACTTCTCATGAGTCCTGTTGACTCTTGCAGTGGCTCCTCCTCAACAAGTCCAAGTTCGGCTGCCTCGTCTTTCGCATATACCTCCCTAGCAAATATCTTTCCCGGAAATGTAACGACAGAGGCATACCCTCAAACCCAATCATCGGTATATTCGCACCCATCAGCATTTCAGTGGAATGAAAGAATGGGGGACTACAGGCCTCATCGGGTACCTGCTCTGTAAGTCAGCCTTTACCTCACCTACCTACTCCCTTCGCCATGTTTATGAATCAATCCTCTGACATGAGAGACCCCAATCACATAGCCAACCGCCATCTGGTATGTCGCCTCCTATGCAAGCGCAAAACACAGTGACTCAGGCATCGACTGGGCTTGTAGGGAGGACAGATAGCTATTCCACACCATACGCCGTCCATCGAAGCTCCTATTCCTCCCCACATTTAGGATATAGCGAAATGTCTCGATATTCTCAGTACACAGCCAACCCACGAGCGATCGACACGCCAACTAATTCTTCTCCCGGCACTGTGTACAATCACCCAACCAGTATGTTATTAGATACCTCATCCCGGTCTCCGCAGTCGGTAACGGACGCGCCGCCATTCAACGAAACGATCATACTTCATTCTGTCATCACCAATAACCAGCAGATTAAGCCTGAGATTCAAGCTAAGATCCACAAGGGGTTCTTCCAAGTTGATGAGAAATGGACTTGCTATCGACGCAATTATTTCTCGGTCTCCTGCTCTTTTTCGCTGAAGCCATGGGTTCCGAACGCTCCGTTGTATCTACAACTCCCAAACCACACAACCGAAATCATCCGTTCATTTGCTATGTCGATTTCTGCTGTGGTAAATACCCAAGATAGCGAAACCCGCGAACTTGTTCAGCATACCCCCAAACGTGACAAACAGTCTGAAAGGAAGCCTGGAAAAGTCACACTACAGCCGAACCAGCCACCATCACTGGTCTTGAACCATGGGTCTATGGCTACACCCAGCCATCTCGGTTTTGCAGCACCCCCTCCAACGTCCAGTATGCGGATGGACTACAGTCATGCATACCCGACTCCTCCTCAGCCATCACAACCCCCTACTCAACACACCTTTGAGCGTATCCAGTTTCAGAAAGCAACTGCAAATAATGGAAAGCGTCGGGCACAGCAACAATATTATAATCTTGTTGTTGAGCTTTATGCCGAGATTTCGAACCCCATTGGCAATGGGGTTGATGCACAGTGGGTTAAGATCGCTAAGAGACTCTCCCATCCGATGGTGGTACGAGGACGATCTCCCGGCCATTATAAGGACGGAAGGCGCGACAGTTCGACCAGTATGGGCCCTGACGGCGGAGCAGGTAGCTCTGGTGATGGCAACGGAAATGCTTCCCTACAACCAGGGTTAGGCCATGCATCACGCTCACACCTGCCACTTATGCCATACGATCCTACCCAACGTAGCAACTCGCAGTACGGAAGAGGAGACTATCGTCAAATGGCGTCTACGGAACCCTCAGGCTCAAGCGACAGTCCTCTTGTTTCTTCGTCGTCTTCATCCTCTGGGTTTGAGTATACCATGCTAGGTGACTCTATAAACCCTATGGAAACGATGGAAGACGTGTCGACTTCCAAGGGTTACTGCGAGGATACCTTCCCAGATTCATCTCAGGATGTGAAAATGGGAATGCAGCCAAATAACCTCCGCATGCAGTCCCTCAAGTTTGACTATGATACATTATCCAAGAATCAAGAAGACCAAGGGGCCCGTTACAGCGCACCTTTCGAACCCATGATTCCATCCTTGCATACCAATCAAGAAAGCCAGTTACAATACTTTAAACGAGCCGGCTCGGACGAGTCTCTGACTCAAGCTCGTCGACAGACGCCAGGGCACGGATTTGGACCCCTTTACCCTCGTGAGTTCAACGAGAAAGGTTATGGCAGATTGGATGCTGTCTCTACTTTCCACGGGTTATGCTCCTAATGAAGGGATGTCCTCCTACGTCCAAGGACTGAGGAACTTTACTTCACGAAGTTCAAAGATTTACGGTCATACAAATCACTTTTTCTCACCCTTTTAATGATGTTGTTCCTTCATTCTTCTGCCCCAATGTGAGCTAACAAGTATGGCTTCAAAAATTGTTTCTATTTTGACCACTCCTCCCACCTCTTGCTCTTTTCTCTCCCTCCATTTTTCTTTCAAAGACTCGTTTCTATTCCAAACGGCTTTTCATCATCCACCGTTCTCTCGTGACCCCCGTTTCCACGCAGCCATTTCTTTTTTTTAGCACATCCTAACATCCTAATCACAAGCCAAGGTGCAGTTTTGATCCCTCATATATTCACGGCCGTCAGCAGACCATGTCCAAACCGCCTAAACCCGAAACCACAGACTCCGAATAAAAATACGAATTCTACGAGGAAATTCCTTTTAGAAAGATCGAGGCCTACGGCGCCTTTCAAAAGCTTTGATTCTCTGTCTATTCTATCTCTTTCCCTTCTTCTTGACGTGGATTAAACGCCATCGAACAGGAGCCGGAAGGCCAAAATTTATAAGAACAACCCCAATCTAGACGACCCGTCACCACCTTGCAAGGGGGTCCCCGAAAAGAAAACGGAAGACAAAATCCTTTTAAGAGGGTTAAAAAAGCGTCTGGGAGGGTTTGTCACTACTACGAAATCAAAAAGAAAAAGTGCGGAGATTGTATTTCCGGCGTCGAAAGGAAAAAGCCCCCAAGGATGGGCAAGGCAAGGCAAAAAGGGAAAAAAATGTCACAAAAAGGAAAAAAGCGGGTCAATTTTCTTTCATTTTTTGCTGTGCTTTTTTACTTATTGCGAAATCATGGCTGTTGTTTTTCATTTTCATTTTTTTCTTTCTTCCCTTTTCTCTCTTTTTTTCTTTTCCTGCTCTTTTTTACCAATTTCTTATTAATTTTTTGCTTGCATGGAGTCTATCATTGTGGCTTGAGGGTTATGCGTGGGAGGGAGGGAAGGGGGTTTCCCAAGGGCAAGGCAGGTAGGCAAGGAAGGGAGGTAAGGTCACTTATCACGGAGTTAATAAGAGAAGAGAAGAAAGAAAAATATTCCACGTTCCTTCTCTTTGGAAGGGGGAAACCAAAAAATTGGGGGTGTGATGAGAATAATTGATACGAATTTCCTATATCTATCTATCTATCTATCCTTTATGAAAGCGCTGACCCTACAACTCTCCGTTCTAAGAAAAATATCGAAACGACCATTCTTACTCAGATTCAAGGCGTACGTACATCGCCAACTCTTCGTTCGTTTTCAAAGAGGAGAAAAGAAAGAAAGAATAATACCTCATCTCCATTTTATGATCCCTTTTCCCTGTCTCTGCATGCCCATGCCCATGCCCCATGTCTACCACTCCCCTTCCTCCCATGTTGTTTCGGCCTTGCTACTACAGGGGGTTTAAACCAGAATGTTCTCCTTGGCTGTCCTGTCATGTCAGACTGTCAGTTCAAACAAAAAAACATGAACAGCAGGGGATATAACATGTACAAGGCAAGGGAAGGTTACGGGTGTCGTCCGTAGTGTCCGTCTACTTTAAATCAAGAAAGAACCAATTAGATATTTGATGGACCTGGAAATTATACGATTTGATTCGTTCGCCATGTGGGTTGAGGAATTATTTAATTCGTCGTTGTATAGAGATAATAGAATCGACATTATGCACATCATTTTGAATCGTTGATATTTATTTTAGTAGATTTTAGTATAGTCTAGTAGAGATATGCTTAATCTTTCTCCTAGGGGGCAACGCACGGATAGAGTTTGTAAGTAAGGGGGAAAGAAAGTGAGACATACAAACAAAAATGCATATCCATCGACATCTACATCTACAATATCATCCACATCCTCTTGAACAGATGACCTCGTCCCAAAGAAGAAGGTGCGATAACCGTGTTTCTTCTTCTTTCATATCCGATCCGACTACTGCATGCATTTTCCCTTCTCCCCTTATTAGCTCTCCTTATTACCGAAGAGACGCATCCATCATTCTGGAGATGGCTGGCTGATGTTTCTTCCCGCTGAGACAGTGAGGCAAGTGTGGAAGAGAAATGGATGAAACAAATCATCGAAGCGCGATAAGAAAAGGAGAAAACTTCGAGGGCTATTGATGCCGATCTGTACGACTCCGGCTCTCAACTTTTAGTCGATGCGATGCACAGACAAGGCGATTGAAGCAGAGATTGATCGTGGTTCCAATAGCCTAATGTTTCTCTTTTTTCTCTTTCTTCGAGAATACATCATTTCCCCGGAATTGAATAGGCTCTGAAATGTGCCAAAGCTGTGTACACCACAACAAGGCAACGGGAAGGTGCAGGTGTATTTTGCGGAGGGTTATGACCACATCCAAAACCTTCATTAGGAGCTTTGGGCAACCGATGGTGTTGTTCTCTTCACACGTTCTCTGGGATAGTCCGTCTACCTCAATAGACTTTTGCCTTGTGTGCCCCAAATGCTAACAATAGCAACTGCACGAAGAAAATAGGTATCATCTCCTAAAACCCTATTCTGATCGGTCGAAGAAATCCATGATCGATAACTCTCACGCGACCTCGAAACCCAAAACTGGAATGCGCAGTATCGGCGAATGGTAGAGGATCGGGTATATGAGCAACCTTCGGCGGGAAGCGAGGAAACCATCGTAATTTCAAGTCTGATGAAGAGACAGATTTGGTTCGGCGATTACCGAATCGCCGCGGAGATGAAAGAGCCTTAGGAAACCTTTTTTCTTTCGTTTTAGGGATTATCTTGATCAAAGCATGTGGAATCTCATACAGATGGCTCTTTCCCTTTTTCCCTCCCAGAGGAAGCATTCATGGGGTGACGTGTGTTTTCTTCCATTCCCGATATTCTGTCGAAGGTGAGACATGCCTTCTTCCTGTGGCTTTTTCTTTCCTTCTATCAGAGACACGGGCCAGCGAAACGGAGTCCCCTGGTCCAGTCTCCGGATGCATGGGCTGCCAGGCCGGTTCGTTCGAAATCCCAAACAGTGATAGCCCAACCCCAAAAAGGAAAATGGGTGATTCGACAACATGATCTGATAGTCCACCCTCCCTGCTGCGCTAATCGATCAAAGGTGATCCACACACTCATCTCCACGTTAACATGCATACCAATCTCGACCAGGTTGCACTTCTTTGCAGAATAATCTTTTGCATCTGTACCCCCCTTCCGCGATGCATCTTTGTGTAATTATGCATCCAAAAACAAAAGAAGGAATCCCTTCCCCCCGGTCCAGGTTTCACGAGCACAAGCACGCGCCTTGATAGCTGCGTCACAAAAAAGAAAAAGAGAAAGAGAAAACTCAATTCGGGCCAAAGGGGGACCGGTTTTCTCCTTCATTCATTCACATCCCGCATGTTACCCTTTTCGCTTCAATCCTGCGCATCCAACCCATCAAGAAGCCTCCTTGTTTCACAATTCCCGAGAAAACGGTAGCTCCGAGGAGGGAGGGAAGGACAAGTAAAGAAGATTTCAAAGCCGTCAAGTCCATTAGCCGCCTCTCGGAACTGTGCCCGAGGAGCAAGCAAAAGGCGTAATTGCCGACACCGTTTCCCCCTTCTCCGTGTCATCCTATCCAATCCTTCTCAGTCTATCCATCCCTTTTTTCTCTTTTTTTTTTACCACCCTCCCCCCTTTCATGCCAAGCCCAAGTGCCCTTTCGATTTCAATTACCGCCCTGCTTCGTCCCCCTTATCATCCACCATTATGCGCAGGCTAGTCTTCCGATCTAGCTCCTCCTGCTCCTGCTTCGTTGGCACCATTCCCAATGCCTCCTCGATCTTGGGGGACGAATACATTCCGATTCCGGCGTAGGTCATGAGGCCGACTCCTAAGAAGAGTCGAGTTTTTGGGGAGAGGGAACGGTAGGATCTAAATTTTGTTTTTATACCAGAATTAGTATTTATTGCTCAACCTTTCCTGTTTATATTCTTCTTGGAGCTTTAGTAGAGTAGATTTGGTTCGACTTACGACCAGAAAGACATTTCGTCTCGATTTCTTCAACCTTTCCCTTCTTCTCTTTGTTCACAATCCACTCAGTGCGTGCAAAAGAAAAACCCTCCGACTACCCAATAACGGTAGACACCATTTAAAGAGAGACCAGATGTAAGTCGAAAGTGTGCAGCGTGCATGAACAAGAAATGAAATTATTTCGATCTCTTTGTTGATGTCTCGGAAAAGTAAATTAAGGTTTAGCTTGACGTTGGTTTAATAAGCTTCCGGGGGAAAGTTTAAGCGAATGAACTCCCCCTTGCTTTCCTGATGGAAAAAGGGGGATACATACCTAGGTACGGACTAACGATGGAAGATGGAAGGATAGATACGAGGATTGTGTTCTGGATATATCATTCTTCAGCTAAGTGTCTGTTAATCTATTCTGTTTCAAAGGATAGATAGAGGCTACAGCGAGGGAGCAATGGCGGAAAAAAAGGTTCTTGAACAAGGGAAAAGAAGACACTCTCCTGCCGTAGAAAGAATGAGATATAGCCAGCATGCTCTCTCAATATTAATACGTTCATCATTTCACCTAGTGGCTAAGTAAGATATAAAACAGCCAACTAACAAACGCTCATAACAGAAGAGGAATAGAAAACGAGGTCGAGAGAAGAAAAACAAAAAAAGTTCCAAACCCAGTTGGAAAGCTCAAAGATCAGTTCTGCGCGAGATGACCCATTCAAGGAAGAAAAGTTTCTTGCATAGGTCGTAATGAACAACATGGGTTTGGACAAGTGCCATAAGAGGAGAAACGATATTTAGGAACTGGATATTTCATACATTATCAGGCTGAGAAAAACAAAAACAAAAAGTATCAGGGGGGTCCCCGGAGGATAAAGACGGGCGAGAACAAGTGGGAGAAACTAGAGGATGTCACATGGAACTTGGGGGAAAAGAATATATGAAGCTGCATCCAGGCTTTTTAGCTCTTTCCATATGCACGGTCGATATCCTTCTGGTACGTGGTGAGGATCTTCTTGCGCTGGATCTTCTGAGCTGCCGAAATAAAGCCCTGCATATGTTTGGTTAGTATTGGAATGCTGTTTTCTACAAGAACTCCGGGATGTGATGTTTTAGTAAATAGGAACTCACGTTTTGCGCATTCCACTCCTCATCAGACAAGACAACGCCTTGAATAATCTCCAATCCGGCAAGGCCGCTACGCTTTCCGACATCCTGCAACTCCTTGAGAACAATGGCCCTCAATTTGTCATTGTGAACGAGAGTCTCAAGCGAGTCCCCTTCAATCCCATTAGCCTGCGCAAGTTTGGAGAGTGCTGCCTCGACGGGGACAATAATGGCAACTGGTCGGTTCTGGTCGGCGGCGGCATAAACGCAAATGTTACCGACAACCTGGCAAGAGCGGTAAACGGATTCAAGCTTCTCGAGAGCAATGTATTCGCCGCTGAGAGTCTTCACCAAGTTCTTCTTGCGATCAATGATCTTCAAATGGCCATTCTTATCAAATTCACCGATATCGCCGGTCATAAACCATTTATCCTTGGTGAAAGACTCCTCGGTTTCCTTGTCGTTTTCGAAGTATCCCTCAGTAACGCTATCGCCACGGATCCAGATTTCACCTTGAGGTGGGGTCCGATCGGTGAAGTAGCCCGCCTCCGCGAAGTCCACAAGCTTGACCTCAATCGACGCCGGGATGTCGCCGAGGGTTTCAGGATTCCATGCCATGGGGTCTTGAAGCGCACCCATTGCAGACGTCTCGGTCAACCCGTATCCGCTAATCATAGGGCAGATCGCCATCGAAAGGAAACGCTGGGTGTCACTAGAGATGGGCCCACCGCCGTTCATCATTATGCGCAGACGACCTCCTGTGGCTTCTTTGAGCTTTTTGAAGACAATCGCATCAAGGACACCGGCTCCCGGAAGACCAGTGCTCATCAGGAAATTCTTGGCGGCCATACCACCCCAGAAGAGGTTCTTAAGGATGAAGCTGCTTTTGTTGACATTGTTCATAATGCCCTTCTTTACAGTCTCCCAAACTGCCGGCACACCAACCAAAATAGTTGGCTGAAGCTCTTTAATATCTCCCTTACAATTACGAACTGAAGTATCCGATAGCGTCCGCGGGTTCCCGTAGCCCATTGTTCCACCCCAGAAGAGACAAATATTTTCGAACATAAATTCCAGAATATGTGCCTGAGGGAGATATGTGAGGAGAGTATCTTTCGGTCCGATGTACTTTCCTACGATAACGTGGACACCAGCAGCTACGGGTGGAGTCAGATACTGAGCATACACGGACGGGGATAATTGCAGAAAACTTACTCGCAGCAACGACATTCTTCTGCTTCAAACTGACACCCTTTGGCGGCCCAGTAGACCCTGAGGTGTACATGATGCAGCACAAGTCCTCTGGGTCTGGTGGAACCGGATCGGTTGGGTTGTCCTCACCTCTCTTCCTCAGCTCTTCTAAGCTCAGGACATTGAGGTAATCAAAATCGGCCTTGAGTTTGTCGACATCCTCCTGCTTGACCTCCGAGTCCGTGTTGTAGATAACATACTTGATATCTTTTGCTTCTTTCAGCACGTTCCCAAGGGTTGGGAGGAGGGTCGGGTCCAAGAAAATAGCCTTGCTCTGGGTTTGAACGAGGGAATGCTTCAGGCCTTCTTCGCCCAACGTATCATAGGCGGTAACAACAACGATCGATTGGGACGCCGCACCTGGGACGCGTCAGTTTCTCCTCTAACATTGTTAATGGGGTTGTAGGGGTTCGTCTATACCGTGTGACATAGCAAGCCAGTTTGCGCTTTAAATACCAGGGTTAGCGAGTTCAATTTCTGTTTCTAACTGGCAGCTCTCGGGCAGAATCTCACCTCGTAGCACCGAAGAGATGGACCTTGGTGCTCTTATCAAGGCCCAAGCTCCTTAGACCGGCACCCAGCTGAAGCGCGAACTGCTCATACTCGACAAACGACATATAGGAGTATCCACTGAGCTCGAAATAGGTCCATTTCTTGTCCACCTCTTGCTCCACCCCGTCTATGAGCTTCTTCACCTTCTTGTTCTCGACATGAGTCTTGATCAACTTTCGAGTCCCGACCGCTTTGGCGTTTCCAAACTTCTGTGCGCTTGTTCTGAGAATGTCGTATGTGGTTCCGATGTCGTCTGCAGGTCTGGTGAAGAGCTTATCTTTGGCGACCGGGTTGCGGCGTGGGATAGTCTCTCCTTTGACAGGCTCGTATCCAGAGGCTTCGACGGAAAATGGAGGTTTGTTTTGGATCCGCGGCTGTATGACAGCGTCTTTCAAGGACATGTTGGCGTTTGTGGATTAGTGTATCCACGCGGGTGAGCGATAATAGTAGTCAATAGAATAGGTAGAGACTCGAAGAGGTATCGTTGAATGTAGGTGCTGTTTTCGTTTGCTAGTAGAGCTTCGTTAGCTCCTATGAGCTCTGATCACGAGGTTTTCCCAGGAAGTAAGAGCGAAGCGGGAGGAATGTGTGAAGCAGACGTGATCGAGCAGGCAATATTGTGAAGGTATAGAGGGTAGTATTATGAACAGTAATCTGCTGATGGGGAGAGTGGAGGAGGGAGCTGTCTGTACCTGCGTTTGTTGGAGACTTCGTGAAGGGATGTCACAGAGAGGGGAACCGAGGAGAGAGACGGAAAGTAGCTGTTTGTCTTTTGCCTAGGTTCGGTATCCGTCACAGCAACAAGAATAATCACGAGAAAAAAAGTAGATGCAAGTACCAGCTGGAGATAAAATAAAACGTGGTACTCAAGGCAGATGGTGATACATGAAGAAAGTAGTTGGAAGATGTACCTTTTTTGTTGCTTCCTGTCGCTTGTTGGGCGTCTTCTGAGTCTTAATTATGAGGTCAAGGAGAACAGAGGCTTGACCGAAACAGGACTGGACCCTAGGCCTAAAAACTACAAGTCATTCCTCTTAGTCGACGCTTCTACTAATCAAAGCTCTCCAGCAATCAATCATGGTTGTTCTAAACTGAAGAAATGGGTGATGAATTCCTCCGATCCAGAGCATCCGCAGCCTATTATTCCTCCGCTTTCGCCAGCGTCTGAGCACCACCCTCCAATCGATCTTACATGGTGACGAATATGGCTACAGATCATGAGGTCAATGATGGACTTTCCAGTCCCATCCGTTTTTCTTCTCGGCAGTTCTCAAGCATCAAAAGTCTGGGACAACTGAGGGAAAAAACGTCGAGAGAAAAACCGGGGATATTCGTTCATCTTCTCCACAAGTGGTTGATTGTCGCTACAGCTACTCTCTTTAACAGCACACACGACGGCGTCAACATGTCGGAAAATCGTCATTTACGATCGAGAAGCTGCGCAAGACGAATTGTTTGCTTCAGTCTTGCGTGACGATGTTGCGGGCATCGAGTTTGGTATCTTACCCTCTTCCTGCTGTTTGCGACGGGCACTGGGCAGCTCCTTGCAACCGCCACGCCTTGGAAGTTCTCCCCACTCAACCAAGCCCTCTCTCCAGTCATGAGCCACGGAAATTTGTTGGGGAGAACAAGATCGCTCTTGGACTCTTGGCGGCGTTAGCCTCGACCCTTCCCTGCCCATCGCTGCGAGATCTTCTCTCCTCACTCCAAATCCAGCCTGCAAAATAGCAAAGAAACAAACACAGCATCTATCCTACAGCCGATCGAAATCGATCTCACTGGAGCCTTATGGTGTGTTTGAGTGAGATGTTTGAAGAGGCTGATGTGTTTCTGGGGAAATTTCCGATTAAGAAAGCGTCAAATTTCACCGTCCGGCGAAAGAAAAAAAAACTGGCTGGAGAATCCATCTCGAGCCATAACAACGCCGAGCTCAAAATACTCCCAAGACCTTAATCAGTTGCTCTTGTCTCTCTTCAGAGTCTCTCATTTGTAATGAAGAAGGACACCTGACACGACGACCTGAACCTCTGAAGTTGTCGAGTTAAGGTTAGGTGACCACTGAATCATTCACAGAATGATTGGAGCGCTCATGGACCTCGGCTTCTATGTCGTCGACCGTCTATCTTTTCTTTATCACTGCTTTTGCTTCCCGTGTTATCGGCTTGGCCTCGTATTTCGTACTCGTGTTTATTCCAAATTCCTCTATCGACAGTGGGCACTTTTATGATTTGTTTTCTAGTGCGCCAAGATGAGAAACAGAATGATGTTTTTCGCTTTCCCGCGCGTCTTTTGGTTGACATGAAGACTTCATACCGAAGAACGCATGTTTGTTATTGGTTCTTCGACTGTTTATCTCTGCCGCGACTGTGAAGATGCATCTCCTTTCAGCATCTATTCTGATTCTTTCGCTTTTCCTCGTTCGTGCACATGCAAAAGAGCCGACCTTGGATACCTATCGGACAAACAAGGGACCCCTCACCACTCAGTTCGTCGGCCCCTCGACATGTCTGAGTGAAGTCCGAACAAGGACCCAGTTTGGCTACCCCGATCTCGAGCTCGGATGTGAAGGGCCCGGAGGCAACGAATGCTGTCCCTCGGGCTGGGGATGGAGCCGGTTTTACAGCCCAGGTGTTTGCCCAACCGGGTATCAGTCCTGCAAGTTACCATCATCCAGACAACGACAGGAAACAACCAAACTTTGCTGCCCTGAGTATGTCTTAACCCATCGACCTTGGGAGCCGCCGTGATCAAGATACAGCCCCATTGACTCTCCCATTTCAATTAAAAAAAAAATTTTCTCATCAATACTGTTCAGGGATTTCGATTGCCCAAATCATGTCGACAGAGACTGCTCCAGCTGGCTCAATACACCAATCCCTACAGTCGCCACTATCGATGGAACGACCACATCGCGAACACTGCGTGTCGTCTATGCGACGAACATTCAGATTAGATACCAAGCATCCGATAGCTCTGTGGTCCCTGTCCCAACCGAGAAAGATCTGCCTCCTATCGATGATGGGTCTCTGACTCCCGGTGCAAAGGGCGGTATTGCAGTGGGCGTTATCCTGGGTGTGCTTGCGCTAGGAGGTGCTGGTTTCCTTCTCGGGCGCCGGCATAGAAGACAGCAGACGTACAATTATATTACCCTTCAGAATGCCCCGTCTGATCCTCCTCCAGCATATCCCGGGAAACAGTAAGGGAGGCAGGAGTGGGAATTCCGAGAGTATGTATGTACTGTATGATGGTAGGTATACGCAGCCCACGCGTTTCCACATGCTGGGACTATATCATTGAAGGAAACTGCTGTTCAGGACCTTGTTGTTGGGGTGATTGAAATGACCCCATATCTTTGCGGACTATCGAGAGTGCTTTTTCCCCCTTCTTTTGGGCTTACTATGGTTGCTTCTTGGTATATATCTCTGGCGTTTATTTATACATATCTCGGGAAGTCCGGTACCCCAAGTTCCATAGATATACCCTAGCTTAATTAATGCATAAGCACGTCACGTGCCCTGCTTGTTTTTTGATAAAGATGCCACAGCCAAGTTCCTGAAATTGAACAAGCCTAAGAAAGCTCCAATCAATCCTCTCCAATAGTAAAAGGATCCCCTCCCCCACGAAAGACAAGGCACTACGGATACCCTTGGCAAAGCCCACATCTCACAAAAATCCACTTTCTCCCCAACCGATTCCTTTTCGACACCGTCAGCTGACCACAAGTCACGGGGTCTACCAATTGGGTTCCTCGGTGAGTTCGGGAAATCCGGAAGAAGAAGAAGCAAAAGACCAAGAAACGATCCGATCAATGATCATTCAACAAGCAGGAAAAAAACAACTCGGCTTGCCGAAAGGAAAGAAATGCTAAGAACTAGATACCGATTAGATCCCGTGCCTCGTATGCTAAAGATGTATATCTCATGACAAGGGAGGAAGAGTGGTGGGAAGCCCATCAATTATTAACTACTACCAATTATGGCACTTCAGGAGTTTTTGGAGGCTGTTGGGCATCTGGTTGAGGATTTTGAGGAAGGTAAGTTCTTTTTACCTGGTTTTTTTATATATAGACCCGAAGGTTTACTAAGATGTTTTTATATATAGAAACCTTTCTGCTCTTTTCGCAAGACATTCCGTCGGGGAATCTGGGGTTTATAGACTCGAGGTCAAACGCCGTTGACGTCGTAGTCCATGGGCAAGATATCTCAGTTCGACAGTCACCGTCGGTGCTTACATCTACTCGGGCGGGTGGTACTACTGGCGCAGGTATGATTGATGCCTTGCACGTTTTCTGGCACCACGATATCCCCAAAAACCGTATATATACATGGAATCTACCCATGTTTTTCTTATTTTCTTCCATTTACATTCCTAACTTCCATATTTTCTGCCCTCCCCCCGAATAGTCCTGTGGAAAATCACCCCCCTAATCGCAGAATGGATCTCATCCAAGGAGACCAACCCCCTCTGGACATCCTCAATTCTCAACCCAACATCCACCATCGTCGAACTCGGCTGCGGCATCTCAGGTCTAATCCCAATCTGCCTCGCGCCATCAATCCACCACTATATCGCCACAGATCAGGAATACGTCCAAAGACTTCTCGCCGATAACATCTCCTCAAACGCAGGAGTAACAACCCCAACCCGCCAGCACCAGAACCAGCACCAACAGCATTCCTCCCGATCAAGACAATCCCGCAAAGCAGCAGCGGAAGCAGCGCAACAAGACCGCCCCTCCTCCTTCTCTCGAACCCGAAAACCCAACAAGGCTACTCAGCCAGACAAAAACAAAAACATAACCTTCGTCCCTCTGGACTGGGAACTCGACGACCCATCAACCCTCCAAGAACTAATCCCAAACCAAACCTCTCCTCCTCCAGATAACAGCAATACTAACGAGGAGGAGGAGGAAGAAGGAGAAGACAAAGGCTTCTCCCTCCTCCTAGCCTGCGACTGCATCTACAACAACGCCCTAATCACCCCGTTCATACGTACCTGCGCCGATATATGTCGTCTCCGACCAGCGTATCAGAACAAAAACCAGGGCACTACGAATAACAGCAGCGGTCAAAGAAGTAAACCAACTATCTGCGTGATTGCGCAGCAGCTACGGTCTCCGGAGGTATTTGAGCCGTGGTTACGGGAGGCGATGGGTGAGTTTCACGTTTGGAGGGTTAGGGATGAGGTTTTGGGGGAGGGGTTGAGGGGTGGGAACGGGTATGCGGTTCATGTGCTTGTTCTGAAGGAGAAGGGAAGAGGTAGAAGTTGAGGATTGGGATCTGTACGCTATGGATAAAGACCTTTTTTTTTTTTGGTGGACTTTCCCTAATTATGAAAAAAAGAAATGTAATATTAGAAAAGAAATTCCGATTAAAACCCCCTTGCCTAGAAATCACGCACGCCTGCAAGACTAATCCACCCGAAAAAATGAAGAAATCCGTCCCCAACCCCCATTTTTCAATTCCCCATCCCCCTCTCCCTGATGTGGTACAGGTTTAATGAATAAAAAGTCCAGCCTCCCGAGGTCCGATCCGTATCACCCATATGGTACATTCTTTCGCAGAAGTGAAAAGTAAATAAAGAGCTGGTTTTTGAAATTGAAAACTTGCCTGATACGCCGTGCTTTGTAGTAAATAAAAAGAGAGAGAGGAGAGACAAAGAGATACAGAAAGAGAAGAAACTCGAAAGATATAACTGATGATGGCACAGAACTGAGACGGGGAAATAAGAGAGGAGATAAAAACAGCTGAATATTGTGAAGCGAGTGCTCAAAAGCTAGATGAGGATTGAAGAAATTCCAGGGGAAAGTAGATGACTGATGAGAGATAGTTCAGATCGCGAGATCTCGGTTGCCGTTGTAAGGTATTCGGTAAAAGTAAGGTAAGCTCGAACTCGATATTCCGTGTAAGTGTAAAGACTTTATGGTAAAAGATATTCCCTAACCGAAACCGGAAACCATCCTCAGACATTCCTTCGTTCTTTGTTGTAGCTCACATGCGGGGTTGAATATCGCCGTCTCCGTCAACTTTCTGAGAAGAAGGTTCCTGAGGGGGAAGACCATCATCAACATGTACGTCCTTTTCAAGTTTGACTTGTGGCATCTCCTCATCTTCTTCGTCGGTATCAGAGTACACCATATCAGCCTGGTAGTATCCGGTCTCTTGGTCCTGGAGTCTGTTCTGGACTGGGTCTTGGATGTTGTTAGGAGTTGTGGTGGGAGTGCTTTCCTGAGGGGTATCTTCCTGAACGTGGTTCTGAGCAGGATAGGTGGCAGGCTCGTAGTTCTCTGGAACCGGGTTCTCGGCGGGTAGAGGTGGTTGAGGATACGCATGCTCTGATGAACGGGTGACAGGAGTCTCGGAGCCAAATGTTTCGATAACCTCACTACGGCGTCTGGAAGTGGAGTCCTTGTGAACCCTCGTCATATGACATGTAAATCCGTGCAGTGTTCTAAAGTCACTCTTCCTGCAGTCTGGCAATGGACAGGAGAGGTATACGAGTTGATGATCGGAAGGGCGCTTCCAGAGGGGACGACCGACATTGTCGAATCCTTCAGCCGGTCCATGGCGATTGTCATAGATATCGGGGTTTCGAACGCTGTACTTCTTTCGCTGTCGGACGCCATTCCTAACCGGTGCGGAGGGTGAGGATCGTCTCTGAGGGGCGCTACCAGTGCCAAGAGAGCGAGACGGTGCTGCGTAACGCGAATACTGGCTTAATTGAGGATGTGGAGAAGGTGGAGTGTTCGAGGGCTGTAACGATGGAAGAGTTGGTGTATGATGGGCCGAGAGTGTCATCGGAGCTTGCATTTGAGATGGAGCTTGCGTTTGAGGTTGAGCCGGTGCAGTAATTGGGGCGGGTTCGACTTCCGGAGAGTTCTTCTGGGAGAACACAAACAGGCCCATCGACTCTCGCTTCAGCTTCCTCTTTTTCTTGCGCAGTTCCTTTATGCAATCACCCGTTAGTATGAACTGTGAAGGTGGACAATGAAATGAGGGGGTGTGGGTGAAAGAAAATTGAACAGAGAAAGAGACTCCATACCTCTTCCTCTTCTTCGGCCTTCTCCGTGATGGCACGGAACTCATCGTCTTCCCGCTTCCGCTTCATGGCAATGTGGGCGTCGTGGTCGCGGCGGATAAACAGAACATTGGTGCGTGATGCGGTGCGCATCTCCTCCTCCCTCTCCAGCTCCCGGAGCCGAGCCTCGATCCTCTCCAGCTCGGAGTGCGTCGCCTGCGGCACTATGGGCTCGAAGCCCGAGGTTGCCAGCTGGTGGCCGGGGTTGGTGCTCGGTCCAGACATATCTGAGGACGCGTTGTCGCTCTCGTCCCCGTCGTAGCGGCTGGGGTCGTCGATCGGAGCCTCAAACGCCGGATTGATGGCAATTGGCCTTCCTCTGTATCTGAAGTGATTGTCAGCCATTGCTCCAAAATATCTGAAAGAAAGGCGAAAGCTCGGAAAATGTGAGATGAACGACTCTGGGCTGGAAAACAGGAAAGAGGAATGGTGTTATAAGCCACCAGGCAAGTTGGCAAACAAAGGGAAAACCATGATCAGGCATCATACAGAAAGGCTTTATACGGGGGTGCCGCCCCGATTGCCATGGGGCGGCCTGTTGCGTTTGAGGCCAGGCACTCAACGGGGGATGGGGGCCCAGATGAACAAAACAGGGGGGAGTTCCCCCCTGGGGTCAAAGTGCCCGATGAGGCCATTGCTCCTGGGCTTCTTGGTGCTTGTTCTGAAAGGTGTAGTGGGAAAGAAGAAGTGAGATGAAGGTGAGTGTTGGAGAAAAGAAGATGGTGAGAGAAGGAAAGAAAAGAGGGTGGTGGTTGTAAAAAGTGAGAAACAAAGGGACATGGAAAGATATATATATGTATATATAGGCAGGTGAGGGAAGATGGAGCTGTACAGACATGAGGGGGGAAGAATAGAAATCCTCCTACCTTATTAATGCCTGGCGGCTGGATTGTTCAGTGAATAGATCTGCGTTCCGCTATTCAAGGTGACTGTGAATGTATTTTCCGCCGTCTATTCAGAGAAGAAACTGGTGATGACTGGTTGAGGGAGAAAAGCGGAGGCTGCGACGACGAGATGAATAGCTATTCCCCTGAATATCAAAGCAAACTTGAATAGCTCTTTCAGATGATTCTTCTGCTATTGATGATGCGCGGCATCCACTCGACGCAACTGATTCAAGGTAAAAGAGATTGAAGGGCAGTGACAAAAAGACTATTGTCTCAAGCTCCTGAATATAGTTTATTGTCTGATAGAACCAGTCTTTTATCGATGAGGCTGGTCAAGATACGTTGTCAATTGATGATCGAAGTGAAATCGCAGTGTTGAATAGAAAGAGATTAGGTAGCAAATAGATGAGTAGAAGTACAGTTCTTCAACTCAATACTATTTATATCTTTGTTGCGAAAGAGATTATGAAGTCGCGGAAACTATCACAAGAGCTTTGCAGGAGCTACCACGGAAGTTTGCCAGTTTGATCGTCGATAGGCTATAGCAAAGATGTCGCAAGTCTACCCGGGTAAAAGCTCTTAGCTAGATGGTAGATAGCCTTCAAAGGTTGGTCTCAACGCCGGGGCCGGGAAGAGTAACACCGTAACAGCAACCAGAGATAATGTCGGGTAAATAGAATGAAGAAGTGACGTGAAAGTAAAGTAGAACACTCGCAAAGATAAAATAAGAATGAATATTTAATGATTGAGACTCAGATTGTTGTCAAGTTATATTCAATGATTTGAAGGCTGAAAGAGCTTGCCAATTGTATCTTAAAGTGAAAAGTTTAAAAAAAGAGAAAATTTCAGTCAAACGACAATTGATGATTGATTGTCATTGATTAATGAATGAAATTAATATTTTTAAGTTTAGTTAGAAATTGCGCGTGTGTTAGTAATCACGGGTTGAAATTAATCTGACCCCTGAGTTGAATCTAAGATATGCAGTCTTTATTAAAAGCATACACTACTATTATCACGGTCAATGAAAGCCTGAAGACACTCTTCTTCAAGCAGTCAGACTTCTGTCTTAAATAACTATTTACTTTGTACAAGATTGAAGATGTGATTTGAAGCCGTGAAATGCGCCTGGTCGTTGGACATCGATTGTATGGTGCGGCCATAGGGGGATACTCCCGGCCACACCAACTCTACTATATATATCTATTGGAGCCTCAGACCACTAGACCAAAAGGAAAGATCAATCCTAATGATCTTAGGGTCATTAGGATCTAAGGCGGCAGGTTTCAACAATATCACTTTGAACCGGGGTCACTACTTCGTGGCTTTTCGCTCGTACCTTTTGAGTGCGTGATCTAGTGATGATAGTGCTAAAACCACGAAGATACAGTGTCATCTCGCAGTTTGCGGGAATATGTTTCTTCTTAGCTTGACCTCAACGGCTAAGTAGATAGTCATTAGCAGTGACTTCGTCCCGAATACTCTTAGCTGTTGATTTTGTTCAGGCTCAACTGAGCCCGAAGTACTCATTCTGGGACTCAGATCTGAATGTCTGGGTAAAGATCTTCGTGTCTGCACAGCGCTCAGTCTCGAGAAGAGAGCGTTGGGGTCTCAAACCTGGTTCACATAACTCATATCAAGATATACTTTCCAAGAACTATGAGCTGCTCGGCTCTTTTTGACCAGAAGATTAATTTTCTGACAAAAAGACCAGACAGAGAAAGACAAAACAGCTTAAACTAAAGCACTTTCTGTTTGACGTTTCGAACTTGGGAACTCTATCGGGCTCAAGGTTGAGCAACAGTGCGCTATATCTCATTGATAGTTCAAAGAGACGGGCAAGAATGCATACTAAATGAACTATCGCTTTTCCTGCGTTGTACATCACAATAGACATTGTTGTGAAAAGCTTTCTTTTCATCTTCAAGACCATCATAAGCGTTCTTTGAAAATGATATATGTCAAGAAGATAGAGCTTATTGAAGCTGACAATCTTCATCGTTTCAGAGAAACTTCTGTCAGCATCAGCCTTCAGACTCTCTTCGATATGCAATCGCAGACTATTGAGCCCGATGACGTGCCGGTGGCCTAGGTTGGTTGAATCTTCAGAACGTGGTGTGTTGGCTTCAAGCATATTTGTTTCTAGCGGCTGCTCTTAAGACGCGCCTCAGTATCAGCATGTCTGAGAATGATGCCAGATTTGATAGCAGATGCATCAATGATCATGATCTGTCGAGAGTTGTTGAGACGTGAGATCTATATGAGCTGAACGCGACTCTAAAACTCTCTATATCAGAGTGATTACTGAGCCATGGGCGATCAATCTACCTAGTATGGAGATAGGATATGTATGTATATAAGAAGCCATCCCAAACTATATACATGAGTAGAAACCTTCATGTATTGAGATGAAACCCGATGGAACTTCTATTCAGAAAAATCAGCTAGGGTCCTCTTTGAGTACGAGAGTCAATCCCCAAAATATACGCTACAGCTGTAGTTCGCGTTTAGATCAGTTGCATGCCTCGCAGAATGTGAAGTGACTTCGTGAGAGATAGCTCTGGGACTATCTACTCTTTCCTGACATCGATCTAACGATTCTGGGAAAGACGCAGAGGCAAGTATACTGTATACCCCATACAAGAAGACGACGAACCTTTTGTTAAGTCTATATATATTCAAGTAAATATTCTCGGAATTTTGACGGCGAAAATATTCAATTCTGAACAAAGGTTGCTGGGCTTCTTTGTTCTTCTTCCGAGTGGGTGGATGTACTTGTTGCTGTTCAGCTGTAATAATATATATTTCGGAGGAGAGAATGCAAAGCCAGATAGCAGCGTTGTTTACCTTTTGCGAGGGCCGGAGCAAGGTTGATGAAGCCATGAGTGAGATAAAGCCTCCTCCCAAGTCAAGTAGAGAGCATGTAGACAGCTGAGAGGCTGAATGGAATGAACTTGAACAAGTCTGACTGTCTGAGTAAAAGGATCCAAGAACAACCTTGAAGTCGTGGATGGGTCACTTCAAGCCCGATGATTAAGAAATAGAAAAATGATAGATGAGTCTGACAGAGAGAGGAGAATTCCTATTTTTATTATCACAGATTCCAACCGCCAACCCACTCCTGTAGTAGATTCTTGGCCCCTTATTTAATTACATTGTGTAGACAGATTTGCTTTTGCGCTCATAAGTCGAAGGAAAATACGCAGAATTTGATCTGCCCCGATCAAACACTTGCCCCCATCCATTTCCCGCGCATTCCCATGGTGTGATATAGATATGAAGACAAGGTGAGAAAGGTGAAAAGCGCGAAAAACAAAAACACCGACACCGTGGTAAAAAGCGCCCTAAATGCGGGGGAACAAAATATGCGTACAGATCCTGTCGGGATAAAAAAAAGAGAGGAAATAATAAAAAGGTATAAGGAAGAAGCTCTAAAGAAAACAAAGGAAAATTCAATCATACAATAGTAGAAGAAGATAAAGAGGAAATATGGCGGCTGCGGGGGGGTTTAAACAGACACTTTTTTAGGACTCTCGTTTCATTTCGTGGCCCTTTCAAGGCTTCTTCTCGCCCTTCTCACCCTCACCACCCTCGCTGGGGTTTGAGGATTCACCCTGAGGTGGCTGCTGCTGCTGGCCTTCCTCTTGGCGGGCCTTGTGCATCTTGTCGAAGAGGGTCAAGCTGGAAGTCTGGAGCTCATCGACCTTCGCCTTGAGGTCTTCGGCGGTGGCGGTACCCTCGCCAGCCTGGCTCTGGGCAACGAACTCTCTGAGGGTGGAGATCTTCTCACGGATTTGATCAGCCTCGGTCTTGTCGAGCTTGTCCTCGAATTCCTTGAGGGCCTTCTCGGTGTCGTTCAGGACACTATCGGCGCGGTTGGCAGCCTCAATGGCAGCCTTGCGCTCCTTATCTTGGACACCATACTTCTCAGCGTCGTCAACCATGTTCTGGATCTCGGAGTCGGAGAGACCTGAGCCAGAGGCGATGGTGATGGACTGATCCTTGTTGGTGGACTTGTCCTTGGCGTGGACGTGGACGATAGAGTCGGCATCAATGTCGAAGGTGACCTCAATCTGAGGAACACCACGGTGGGCAGGGGGGATTCCAACAAGCTGGAAGTTTCCAAGCATCTTGTTATCACGGACAAGCTCACGCTCACCCTGGTAAACCTTGATCTCAACGGCAGTTTGGAAGTCGGCAGCGGTGGAGAAGGTCTGGGATTTCTTGGTGGGGATGGTGGTGTTACGGTTGATCAGACGAGTGAAGACACCACCAAGGGTCTCGATACCGAGGGAAAGAGGAGTAACATCAAGGAGAAGAACGTCGGTAACTTCACCAGCGAGGACGGCACCCTGGATAGCAGCACCAATGGCGACAGCCTCATCGGGGTTAACAGACTTAGCGGGGTCACGGCCGAAGATGCTCTTGACGGATTCGGTGACCTTGGGCATACGAGTCATACCACCAACCAAGATAACTTCTTGGATCTCCTTGGCAGAGAGGTTGGCATCCTTCAATGCCTTGCGGACGGGTTCAACAGTGCGGCTGACAAGAGGGTCAATCAGACCTTCCAATTGGGATCGGGTCATCTTGGAGTTGATGTGCTTGGCTCCAGATGCATCAGCAGTGATGAAGGGAAGGTTGATATCGGTTTGAAGAGATGAAGAAAGTTCAATCTTGGCCTTCTCGGCGGCTTCACGGATACGCTGGATGGCCATACGGTCGTTGGAGAGATCAATGCCAGACTCCTTCTTAAATTGCTGGACAAGGTGGCGGACAAGAGTGATGTCAAAGTCCTCACCTCCAAGGTGGGTATCACCGTTGGTGGACTTGACCTCAAAGACACCCTTCTGGATTTCCAGGACGGAAATATCGAAAGTACCACCACCCAAATCGTAAACAGCGACGACACGGTCTTCTTCCTTCTCCAAACCATAGGCAAGAGCGGCAGCAGTGGGCTCGTTGACGACGCGGAGAACGTTGAGACCGGCGATCTGACCAGCATCCTTGGTGGCCTGACGCTGAGAGTCGTTGAAGTAGGCGGGAACGGTAACAACACCGTTCTTAACAGGCTTGTTCAAGTAGGCTTCACCAGTCTCCTTCATCTTCTGGAGAACGAATCCACCAATTTGCGAGGGAGAGTATTTCTGGCCCCGAGCCTCAACCCAGGCATCGCCGTTGGTGTGCTGGACAATCTTGTAGGGAACCTCCTTGATATCACGCTGGACCTCGGCATCGGTAAATTTACGGCCGATGAGACGCTTGGTGGCAAAGAGGGTGTTCTCGGGGTTGACAACAGCTTGACGCTTCGCGGAAATACCGACCAGCCTCTCACCATCCTGAGCGAAAGCCACAACGGAAGGAGTTGTCCGTGTACCTAGTTGAAAATTTGTTAGTTAAAAGCTCGTGGTTGCTAATTGAGATCGCCCGAAGCTCAGACCAGGGGGGTGAAAAAACTTTTCTCTTACCTTCGGAGTTCTCAATAATTTTTGGGGTCTTCCCTTCCATAACAGCAACAGCTGAGTTTGTGGTTCCTGTCATTGTGCATTAGTTACTGCCCATTGGGACTCGGGTGATGGTTGTCGCATACCTAGATCAATACCAATGACCTGGCCTTTGACCTTCTCCTCTCCGCCTTCCGTTGAGTTCCATCTCCGGAATGAGGTGCTTGGTACTCTGAATGCTGGGGCGCGGGAGAAAGCAGAGGTTGCGCGTGGGAGCTATTCAAGAGAAGAGTTAGTATCAGAGCTGTTGCTTCCTTGAGATCGAGTTTGCCGCATCACTTCAGGGGGTTTAAATACCGCGCGGGAGAGACGGGATGAGAGCATTGTGATAGTTATTAGAGCAACCTCGTTATTAAAGAAATAAAACAACTTTTTAAGAAAGAATTAAAATATCACAGGCGAAAAGAGATAATAAAACAGAGAAAGGAGGAAAGGGAGTAGTTGCTTGAGTTGATGGGAAAGATAGAGAAGAGGAAGAAAGGAAGAAAGGAAATTTTTTTCTGCAGGAGAAAAGTTAAGGGAAAAAACACGGGATCGGAGGAAAGGAAGATCTATAACTCCGATTTAGCCAAGGTTGTTGGAAGCTTCGGTCGAAATCGGTAGAAAGACTTGGCATTTCCCGTGACCTGTGACGCTAGTCTGTTTTGGGATGGGCGGCTCCAGACATGTTCCCTCTTCCGTCATCATCGTGTCAGCGTTTCCAGAGAGCCTCACTATCTCCAAAGTACCAAGGGATGTAGATCTGGGGAGGTTGTGCTGTTGATGATGTCGCATTGATTGAGATTCTCGTGATATTTGTAGATCAGCTATATATAAAGTAGAATGGTAGTTAAGCTATTGATTTATTTCCATTCACCAAGTTACTGAGGCAAAACGGTGCGGAGAACTGAAGGAAGCTGGGTACAAGAGGACTTGTCCAACTCGCTGCAGAACAACCGATTCACGCCAATCGTATCCGTACTTTGGCTATCTTTTAACTCGATCTCACGACCATCTCTCCTCGACCGTGTTTCCCTTTATCTCTCATCTTCGGTACAACGTCATATTAAACCGTTGCTTTGGACCATGTAATATGAGAGATAGACCTGCCTGTCAACATGACACTCGAATCTCCGCTTCTGTAAGTACTACATGCCCGGCGCGCTATCAGGTGATTGATTGATTGATTGATTGACTGACCATGTCTCCCTCGTCAAGCTATCGACCGACCGATTCCCTCATCCTACCGACGCCGCGCAGGTTCTTTCCTTTCAAGATCCCGAACTCGTAAGCGCCACCGCTCACACTCGGATCGTTGCGCGACAAAGAATGCTGATCCGAGCTTTAGCCACCTCCAACTCCGTCACTACATCAGTACTGCTGATCCAGATATCATCTATGTCGCAGTTGATAGAGTGATCTATTCGATCCGTATCTCTACCCGGAAGCGCGATATCATAACCATTGTCCCGTTCGAACCGAAATGCTTGACGGCGGGGCTGGGCTGGATTGGAGTGGGCGGCACCGAGCGTGGTGACTGCGCATTTATACGGCTCACGGGTCGTGGTGGCGCGCCGTTACGCCACGGGTTAGCGGGAGCCTCTTCCGCCGATGTAGACACCCCGTTACCGCTCGATCTGGACCCGTCGTCTAGGAGACTTCCGCCTTGGGCACCTGGTGAGTATGAACTCGAACCACAGCTTCGTAGGACCAATCGCCGACGATTGCCAGAGGTTCAAATCAAAGAATTTGGAGGTAAAATCGTCAACTCCGTGACTCTTCACCGATTGGCCGGTGATAATGACGTTTATGCGGATGAGGATGTTGCAGTTCTGAGGTGTGTGTTCCCGTTACCATTGAGGATTCGTTTGAAGTTCCTATCCCCGTTTGCTAACCGTTGTGTGGGGATATAGCAACAATGACATGACCGTCAGCATTTACTCTCTCACGCGATCTAAGATGATCGAAGTCATTCACTACCAAATATGCATGAATTATGCGATCATATCACCAGACTCGAAGGTTCTTGCGGCTGTAGGGGATGAGAATCGAATATATTTCTACCACGTTAAGCCCTGTCCGAAGGAAAAAGTCAGTGCGCCGGAGGAGGGGAAAATGTTGATGGGCTGGGAATGGCCTCTAATCCGGACCATCGATCTTGAGTCGGATTCACGTTACGATGATCGCTGCTGCTTCACAATCGCCTTTTCCCCTTCCAGCCACCTCTGCGCAACGGCATCCCAGTCTGGTATTATAACCGTCTTTGACATGTCCACAGTTCTTGATACGGGTAGCGAGGGAAAGCCCGACCACGAATCAATTCTATGTACCTTTAGGTCGTCAAGGTCGTACTTTGATGGGGGTGCAGTTCGGTGTATGACATTTTCCCCACAGCCCTGGGATCTCTTAGTTTGGACGGAAGACAACGGGAGAGCCGGTGTGGCAGATGTTCGCCAGGCTTTTTCACGCCGACAGATTCTTGTTCTAGATCCAGAGGACTCCGAGCTGCAAAAAGTGCGAACTGAAGGCATCGGGAGGCGCGCCAACCAGGCGTCCCCAGACTCGGAATCTGAGAACAGGTCTCTATCGCGACTAGAAGAACCAGGCCAAATTGACGATGATGCTGAGGCGATAAATCATCTGATCGATATGATGGAGGATCCTTCAACCGAGAGAAGGCCTGATTCGGAAAGCCGAACGACGCGTGACACCCTGATACATGATATTAGCGACCGCGAGAGACAAATAATCGAATTTCTTGGAACAACTCGATGGGCACCATCGCCGGGGGAAGAAGGACCACCATCAGCGCCCCAGAGGATAAACCCGCTACCGCCTCCTAGTGCACTTCTGGATGGGCATGATGAAGGCGATAATGACTTCCCTCGGACGTCCTCCCCCTCCACACGGTACGTTGATGCTCTACATGAGTTCATCCGGGAACGACATTTGGAGCGTCTCCGCTCCGGCGACCGAAACTTCCAACCCAGACGCCGGGGATCCGTCGTGTTGTCCCAGGAGCACATCAACAACAACAACGCAAATTCCACCTCTCAGTCTTCAAATACATCCAGTCCGGCATCACATCCCGGAATCACGTTAAGGTGGACCGCCTCCCCATCACAAATACCCTCTACCACCCAACCAAGAGCTGACTCGAATAATGTCCACCACAGTATCACACCTCCTGCCGTCGAAAGTACTGCGGCCACCGGGGCGAATGCCACCAGCCGGCCCCAAGATCGATTGAACCGCCCTAGGGTTCCCGCAGATATGCCTACTCCTGGCTCTGTAACGAATAGTTCCGGACGGCAACGGGCGCAGCGATCTCGATCGATTCCGCGGAGATCCGAGAGGCCAGAAGCCCCGACGGAGCAAGAAGATTCGCACACGCTGCTCCCCCCTGAGATCCGTTCTACCCTGGCGGCAGAGCGACTCCGACTCCAACGCCAGGCGGCCGTTGAAGAGAGCCATCGGCTGACGCAATGGGAGCAACAATATCGACAGCAGCTCATGGGCTTTGACCACAACCGATCCCCGAGATGGACGCGGAACATCCTCAGTGACATGTCGGACCGAAACGGGGGTAGTCGGGATCCGGAACGCGGGCCTGGGACTGCTGGGATCGGGTGGGGTGCTGATGGTAGAACCCTGTTAGTCATTTTTCTATTTCTCTCATGTCTACTTAGGTACTACTGCTAACACACTGGTCTAGATACATCGGAACGGTGGAAGGGATCTTTGAATACCAGCTCAACGTCCAAGACCGCAAGACGTTCCCAGGCTTCTCTTGCCGCTGAACAAAGCGTGCCAGGTCTTTCACTTATGAACTGAATGAACGAGTTCTTCTCCTTTTATTTCCTTCTCTTCCTTCACGCGATTTCCCCGGTGTATTGCATCTCATGGAGGTAGGAAACCATTTATTATTATTCATGCGGGCGGGCATCTGGGCAGGTGTTTGGGTTCTTTTTCTTTTTCTTTTCCTTCCTTTCTTTTTCATCTCGGGCGAAAAAATGATGCTGATGACCTGAACTTCTTCTCCCTCTGTGGATATACCTTGAATTTACTTACTCGTTTTTCTTCGTTCCTAGGATCTGTTGGAGTCTACTATCTACCTTGTTAATGTCCTGTCTATCGTCCTCCTTTTTTTTCTCATTGACGAACAACATCTTTGTCTAGCTGCAAATAGTTACTTTTTCTTTCCCCTGTTCATCTCATGTTTGATGTACGGTACGACATGATTCTTCTCTTCTTCTCTTCCTCTCATTAACTCCGTTGTTCCTTTCCTGGAAGATATGATATGATATGACATTCAATACAAAAACACTCTACTTAATCCGGTAACAACCTCGACTCTCTCTTTCCGTCCTAAGCGAAATATAAACCTTGAAGCAGATCTGCTCCACCCAATCGTTGTTTGTTTTCTTCAGATAAACTTCTGACATAAACACCCAAAGCTCCTTCCTTTCTTGTCTTTCTGCCAATCATGTTTGTCTGTGGCGTTAGATCGTGACATCATCTCACCTCCTCATCGACTGACAACCAACCAAAACGATCGATACACATCGAGTCTAGCAGAAACTTGGAAGTGGATTGAGTTTGGGGTTTTTCTTCTTTGGGATCTTTCTCTTCAGCTGCTTCTTCTTTTGTCTCAGGAGCTCAGACCCTCTGGTCCGCCAGTCATCTTTGATGACTGATGCTACGAAAGAAAGATTTCTTCTTTCTTCTTTTGTAGCAAGCTTCTCAGAGAGTCTGAGAAAAATACAGAGTAAAGTGAAAAGTCTGCTTCGCTTGACATTTGTATCGCATTTCGTCAAATACTTGACTTTATCAGTATGTTCTTATTATTTTTCTCTCTCATAGTGTTTTTTATCAATGCAGACAATCTCTTCACATATTTTGCTCTTGAATTTGAACAATTCACTTCATACGTTCTTGAGAGCGATTTACGCGATTAATTAAAAATCGCGTTTAATTTCTCTCTCAAGCAAAAACAACTACAAATCATTCACTTGTTGCTGATTGATAAGCAAAATGTCATTCTTATAACTCTCACTGACTGAGATAAGAGTATGATATTTCAGTCGATAACTCTTTTGCAATCAAGTATTTGTCTTATTATCGTGTCTTTGACTTTGCTAACTCAAAATCAAGTGACTAGTATTACGAGACTGTCTTGTATGCAATCAAGAAAAACTTTTGTTCTGAATGCGAACTCGAATACAACGATCAATCGATTGACGATTAAAAACGAGAGTTATTCTCATGATACATATTTATTTCTTTATTACTTGATATTTCGTACTAACAGCTAGATACAGTTTTTATCAGTTCAGAGATTGCAATTTCTTTTCAATTTCATCAGAAAATTCTAAGACACGACAATTTTCAGAAACAGCTTTAACTGATCGCGTTGAATGAGTTTCATGTGACTGCGCAATGAGAAAGCTAACGACATTTTTATATCAATTTGCGTTCTTTGCGCTCGCGTATTTTCTCAAGCATTTCATGATTTGATATCTTTGTCATGTTGTCTTCATCAATACTGAAAATTGCTCAAGAGATGACTGAATTTCACTTTATCATGAAAATAATTCGTGTTTTTATCAATCGCTCGAAGATATATATTGAACATTTCGTCATACGCAGTTTCATCAAAACGTATCGCGATCTATTTTTCATTCTGTCAGACACTATTGTTCTCATTTAGAACATTCTCAAAACTATCATTTATATGAATAGTGTGTTTGAGATAATGCAAACTGTACACTATTTTCAACAGCGTATTTTGCAATATGAATTTAATATTACATTTGTCAATATTATTCAATCATATTTTGTCTTGATGACAGATCACGACAAGAAACGAATCAGTCAAAAATTTCAGACACTCTTGTCTTATTATTGAATAATAGTTACTATCGATGTCATGAGTATGAGAGTCAATATTTTGAACATACATTTAATGATTCAGTGAATGTTACTCAAGAATGCAAACAGTATTATGCAACGTATGAGTCGAGCAGTACGCGAGTCTTAACAACAAAGTCATTTCGTATGATTGACTCTTTTTTTATCAAAGTTAAAACTATCTCGACTCGCTAAACGAGCTGTTCAAGTTTCGATTACAGAAAAAGAAGTGAAACATGATCGCAGTCAACTCAGTCAGAGTTAAAGCGTTGATAATATTTCTGAAATTCATTCATCGATTAATGATAAATAAAGTCGTCTTTTCAATGCGCTTTTTTAAATGACTTAAAATCAGAGCTGTCTTCGCTCTGCTTTTCTAAAAATATATGAAATTTTTAACGAACATACATCTCAATTTAAATGCTATAGTTTCTGTCATTCACAGCATAAGAAGATTACGTTGAGCTTAGCGTGAATTCATGAAAAGAAAAAGTCACACTTTGTTTTTATTAAATTGTATCGCATTGAGACGCAAAGACTTCTTGAATGAGAAATAGAGAAGAGTCGAGTTACTCTGTTACACACACATTTGAATGACTTTTTCGAGTTGATACTGTTTAAAAAGTTACTGTTAAAAATGACGAGATTTGATTACAATCTGAATTTCATGAATCGATTGCTTGAGTGAATATCAGAGTGAACATGAGTCATATAATATGAGTTAAAGATAATAAATATTCTTCAATTGATGAGATCTGAGTTGATAACGAACACTGATGTAAAAGTTGTAATTAACTATCTCATTGAACAAAGATTTAAGAAAAGCAGAACGAATTCACGTTAAGAAAAGAAAGTCAAATCATTTTTTTTTGTCATGATCTTGTTGAAAAATCATCTTAAAATGTTTATCAAAAAACGAGTCAATTTCTTATCGAATAAAGCAGCATTGCAAGACATCACAAATATTTCGTGATTGATTTGCTCTCTCACTCTTCTTCTCATTGCTTTATTGATTTTGTCTTTGTTTTTTAACATTATCTTTTCATTTCATATTCTTTCTTTTTCAGAAGTGAGAACAGCAAAGAAAAGAGAAAGAAAGAAAAGAGAGAACAGAAAAAAGAGAAGAGAAAAGAGAGAAAAAAGTAAAAAGAAAAGAGAAAAGAAAAATAGAAAAGAATAGAGAAAAACAGAGAAAGAAAAGAGAACAGAGAAGAACAGAAAGAGAAAAGAGAAAAGAAAGAGAAAAAAAGACAAAATTGAAACATGAAAAGAAGAAAAGAAGAGAAAAAAAAAAAACAGAAAAAGAAAAGAAAAGAGAAAAAGAGAAGAACAGAAAAAGAGAAAAGAAAAGAAAAAGAGAAAAACAGAAAAAGAGAAAAGAAGAGAAAAAGAGAAAAACAGAAAAAAAGAAAAGAAAAGAAGAAAAGAAAAAAAGAGAAAAAAAGAAAAGAAGAGAAGAAGAGAAAAGAAAAGAAAAAGAAAAAAGAAAAAAAAAAGAGAAAAGAAAAGAAAAAGAGAAAAGAAAAGAAAAAAAAAAAAAAAGAGAAAAAAAGAAAAGAAAAGAAGAAAAGAAAAGAAAAGAAAAGAAAAAAAGAAAAGAAAAGAAGAAAAGAAAAGAAAAAAAGAAAAAAAAACGAAATTGAAACATCTTACAAAGATTAGATACACACAATGAACTTATTCTAATGAAACACACGAGACTCTCTTTCAGACAGTTTCTCATAAAGAGTATTCTTATAAATATATATATTTCAAGATGAAACAAAAATCACATGATCACGATTCACGTGATTTACGTATGAGTCAGACGACATTTTAATTTTTTTTCATTTTTTTTCACAAAGATATGCATGTTAATGAGTCTATATAATCATATTAGTTATTTCTCTATCGAAATGTCAATTTTTGATAAATGACGATTTTTTCATAATCTGAATTACAAACTGAAACTTGTTCTAAAGATCATAAAAAATGTCAATTGAACTGTGAAAATTTTCATCAAAGATTTGAAACGTACTTTCAGTGCGAGTGATCTGATATTTTGAGATAAAAAATCAAATCGTTGATTACTTAAACTGCATGTCATGCAATTTACGAAACATTAGAAATCAAGAGAGTGAAAAGCTTGACTAAACGATTTGCAATGACAGTCAATATTTACTATATTTCGATTCGAATTTCGATCATTGACAAATCTCACATTCTAAGAACGCTTTACTTCTCAGAATGTGATAGAGAATGTGTCTTTACTGTTTTCAATCGAGACGAAAAATTTGACTTTCTATCTTTGAAAAATTCTATTTGATATCATTGCATCGAGATGAAATGTCGAGTTCTCTCGTAAACGAGACGATACTCGAGTTACATTTATTTTATATTTATTGACTTACTCGATGCACTCTCGAAATTGCGATGATTTCGTCACTATAATAAGAGTTTATTTGCATGAAACTGATATTTAATGAAAAGCATTGAACGTTCTTTCTAGTCTAAGAGTCTGTGCAAACTATGAGCGAATTCGTGAAACACTTAAAGAAATTGTAAGAATTGATACAAAAACAGTTCATCGCATTGATCAATCTCTTCAGATGATAACTTGTTATAATAATTTTAAATTTACAAAGAGAATCGACGAGTCACGCTTAAATTGACATGATACTTTTATATCTGTCATCACAGCGTTAATCAACATTGATTATAATATTTTCAAGACGAGACTGTTTCAGAGCATGTACAACACTCGACTTTCGCTTTGAACAAGTCAGTTGCTAGAAAAAAACATTTTGAAAGTTGATTTACAAAAAAAAATATGTTGAAACTGTTTTCTATATTTTACAAGAGATTTATTACTGATGACTTTTCATAATTGTGAAAATATCATATCTTTTAAGCACTGAAGATCGTTTTTTTCGACAATGACAGTCATTTTCTGAATATGAAAAAATATGCGTCTTTTTCAAAGATCAAATGACTGTTTTCTCAGCAAGTGAAACATTAATCTTTGAAATTGATAATGATTAACGAAAGCATTAACGTCAATAATCTGAAAATTGTTCAGATCATATTCAAGCAACAATATCAACTATCGAAACATGATTCTCGATTTAACGATCGTTTATTCATGATATTTGATGATCAGAAAATCATAGCTCGCTTAAGATTTATTAAAATCACTTGTCAAAAAATTTCTCGATCATATGACAGTTTGCGTTGAATTCTGTCGATATTTAAACTGTGACATTTCAAATTTAATTTTTTGCAATTGTTGCTAAAGACACACTAAAAAGAAACAAAGAATAATGTTTTTTCTTTTTACACTGTGATCAGTCATCTAAGTAAAAAGCATGTGATTCAAGAAAAGAACTTTAAGAAACTGAAGCAATTGATCATACATGTGTTTCAAGCTCATGTGATGACAGTTTTTATGAGAAAAATGAACGAATGACTTGATTTGTTCTCTCTCATTGAGTCGTTGAAAAACATGAGCGATTTTTTTCAAGATCTGAATTTGAAAATCTTTATAAAAGTAATAATTTTCATTATTGAAACATTCTTTATTTCTCATAAGTCTATCTTTAAGAATAATCAAAGTCATTTTTTTCGACATTTGAGAATTTACATGATCTTGAAGTGTGCTATAAAGTACGCAAATATTGAACTATTGCAACATATTCTATCAATCATATTGACAATGTATTGTGAGACGACGAGACATACGAACTATGTATGAGAATTTTATTATTACATACATTTAATTTGCTCGACTGTTTTCGACTCAATATTTCAGATAACGATTTTATTCAGCTTTTTAATCAATAACAAAGAACGCTCTGATTCATAATTTGAGAAAAATAAATGACTGAAGCATCATAATAAACTTATCAAAGAGATTCAATTGCATAAGAGAACGTTCAGTGTTTTCATGACACAATTATTGAAACAATCGTTCTTACTAATTTAGCAATTTTACTACTTTAACAAACATTTTGAAATGTTCATTGTCAGACAAACTTCAATCAAGACTCATTCGAAAAAATTGACTCGAGAGAATATTGAGAGTTTGTTTCAGTACATATGACAAGAGTTTTTCAATGCTGTATCTCGAGTGTCAAAGTTAATGATAAATTTGCAAAAACTGAGATTGTTACAACTGAAAACTAAAATATAAAAATTCAATAAAAAGATCATGTCTGTCATTGTAGTGAAAGAAAAAAAGTCAAATGAAAAAAACACACATGAGCAAATCAAAGATACTGAGTCAAAGTAAATCACAAATTATGATGAGTAACTCATAAAACATGCATAAGATTTTGTTTCAGATCATTCATACTAACAAGAAAGACTTTACTCTAGATTCAAATGTTAGTTTAGAGAATTGCTTATAAAACAATCTCACGTGAGCGTTATATTATAATTGAAGAGAGAACACGATAAGAATGAAAATCATCGTCGCATGACTAATCACATGATATGTTTACTAAGTCTTGATAATGACGAGTTAGCAGATTTTTTCTCACAATCATATTTTAATTTTTTATCTATCTTTCTTTTTTCTTTTTTTCTCTTTCTCAACTTTTTCACTTTTTCATCTTCTCATTTTTGTCATAGAACTCTCTTTCTCTCAGCTCTTTTACTTCAAGATAAAAACTGTTATTACTAATCTTGACTTTTTCGATAAGTAAAACTCTTCTCTCTATTTTTGAACGAGAACTGATAAAGTTTTTATGTTAATTATCTTATTTAATTGTTTGTGAAAAGATTAATGATTGCTTGCTGTGTTCTCTGATTTTCTTTTTTGATAAATCAAACTCTCTCATCTTATGAGCGAAAGTTAATATAATGTTGTGTTAGTTCTCTTACTCGATTGCTTGTGTAATGAGTAATGTTCTCTCACTGTTATTTTCTCTTTTCTCTCTCGATAAGTCAGAATTCTCAGTGCTAGTGAGAGATTGAGAGTTCATATTTAATTGTTTTTAGTATATCTACTTTACTTTGTTTCTGAGTCAATCGTTAATTGATTATCTTTGTGATTATCTCACTGATAAGTCACTTATTCAGTGAAATCAAGAAATCAAGTGAGATTATACTAATGAACTGCTCATTGCTCAGACAGTTTTACTTTTTTCATTTTACTTACATAATTGTAAGTTTCTCAATCTCTCACTTTATGTATATTAACTGATCACTTGTATGACAGTCATTCATATCTTTACAATGAAAAATTACGAGAACTCGAACTTCAATGTTTTTAATGTTTTGAGACTAAGTTCTAACGATTCTCTCATTATCACAGTTAATGTTTTTCGTTCAATCGTCACTCGTGCGTGACGTCATGCGTGTTTTCACGTTCACTCAAATCGCTCGAGTACACTCAATCTCGCGTTTCTCAGTCAGCAGCAAGTAAATATCACTCGTGATTATCTCACAAGCAATATTAACGTCTTGCGAATTGCTAAAAGACAGTGAAAATCTAGCTATAGTACTTGAAACTCGAAAACATTGCTTGAATTTGACTCAGCTCGTTTTTCAATTTCGAGACGCTCAACGCGTTTAATTGCTCAGTTTATTGATTTAATTAAATAATTTATGATATTCAACTCTTTATATGACTGTCATCACTAACGTATGATAGATCACTCTTTTTTGTTTCTGTTTGTTTTGCTTCTGCTGCAAACAATGATATCGTTTCTCTTTTTTTTTCTCTTTACATTTCATCGCTCGCAAGCTTTGTCAATGACAACTCTCTGAATGACAGTTTTTCTCTCGACTTCTTTTTTTTGTCATACGAAAGTTCGACTTCGCTCACTTACTATGATGCGATTAAGAATGTGAGAGTTGACGAGACGAATGTCATATCATTTTCTTTTTCTATGTCTAGCATTTCATCTGAGTATGATACTTATTTGAACAATGATACAGTTCGCACTTTCGTTTTTTATAAGTCTTTTGCTAAATTTTCGTCTCGTTTCGCATTATCATCACGTTTTGTTTTTATGAAAACAGATCTCGACTTTGTCTATGACAATGAGAAATCAAGAGTTGAGTTTGTTGAGTCTTTCGATTCGAAAATTGAAAAGATCTCTCGTCTCTTTAATGTCGATCTCATTTCACTTTTTCGTTATTCTCATTTTGCGCGTTTTGCTCGTTCTCGATCTCTCTTGCGTCTCGATCTCTCTTTGCGCTCAATCGTGTTTTCGCGTCAATCTCTCAACAATCGTCGTGATTGAGAACGTGACTCACGTGAGAAATCGATTCTTTATAACGCGATCAACAATATTGATGAGATCAAGAGTGAGTCAAGCGTTCGTGTGTACGAAAGAATTGTCACTAAAAAAATTGTCGTGTTGCTAAAAACGTATCGTTATGACAATACTTCATATGAATCAGCTCGAGTCGTGTATGTCGATATTAATCAATTAGACAAAATGAATCTAAGAATAAGAGCGATTATCATATACGAAATCTTTACAAATGATATCTTGAGAATCTCTGTGAAATTTCACGATGTCAATTTGAGAGCTGAATTTCGAAATAAGACTTGAGATCAAATCAAGAAAATAATTATTGAGTGACAGAATGTACTCTGATTTTTTTTTACTTGATTTCGTCGAAAACAGTTCTTTTTTCTAAGTTTTTTTTTAGTTTTCTCATGACTATTTGAGCTTTTTCAAAGACAGTCTTTTTTGAGTTTTTTTAGTTCTCTCATGTCTATCTGAGCTTCTTCGAAAACAGTCTCTTTTCTCATTCATGTATTAGTATGAAAATCATAATAAGATATCAGTTTTGACGTTCTCATTGATCACGTGTGATATTCGAAATTCAAAGTATTTTTGCTTAATAAGATGTTACGATGATCTTTCAAGAATTTTATATGTTAAAGTTTGAAGATTACGTCAAGAAATGCTTCGCACATACAAAAGATCTTGTATTCTGCTCAGACTTTTATGAAAGTGATTATCTGTCAAGATAAGATCTGCGACGAAGTCACAGATGAACACGTGAATAGAAATCTGAGTTCCTGAGACAACTTCTCCTTGGTTAAGTACTCTCGTTTCTCTTTCTCTGTCTTGGCTTTCCTTGTGACTTAAAGCCATGTTTATTCCTGGTCTCTGAATCTTCTCGTCCACCGGCTTGCTTGCTTGCTACGGAGTACTACTTATCCTTATATCGATCTAATTCCTCTAATCACTAATTCACGACACACATACATCATGACCCAGTCCACCGACAGCGGTCAAGCTGCCAATTACTACGACGCCCACCAGAACTTCGGAGGAGGAGGAGGATATGCCCAACCCACGGCCCCGCCGCCAGCACAGCTGGGACAACCTGGCGCGCCGGAACCGAAGGCCATGCCACCACAGCAGTATCAGCAGTATCAGCAGCAGCCGCAATATCAACAGCCGCCACCGCAGTCGGGATATGTACCGGGCCAGCCACCGCCGAACGCTGCGTATGAACCTGCGGGTGATGATAAACATACCTTCACCGAGGCGTTTAAAATCCAGAAACCCAAGTTCAATGATATATGGGCGGGGATCTTGGTGAGATTTTTCTGTCTTGTTTTAACATTGTCGGCAGAGAACTAACATTCGCCTAGTTAATACTGACGTTCTGCGGTTTCGTGGCCGTGTCGGGGATCGCGATCCGGAAATATGCGACGCACATGTCCTTCTCCGGAAAGGGGATATACGACTCCGCGAACAGTTTCTCCATCAACACGAATACCCTGGTTCTCTTCTGCTTCGTCCTCGTTGTCGCGTTCGTGGTCTCGTGGGTCTATTTCATCTCCGCCCGGGCGTTCACGAAACAATTTATCTGGGCGACGGGGATATTGAATATCGTCTTCGCGTTCGGGACGGCGATCTACTATCTCATCAAAAAGCAGTGGGGAGGGGGGATTGTCTTCCTTCTCTTCGCGGTCTTTGCGCTGGTGTGTTTTATTAGCTGGATCCCGCGGATTCCGTTTAGTGTGGTGATGTTGCAGACGACGATGGATATAGCGCGCCATCAGGGTCATATCTTTTTGGTCAGTGCGCTGGGTGGGCTGGCGGCGATTGCGTTTGCGGCGTGGTTCTCTGTTACTCTCGTTGCGATATATGTGGCGTACGAACCGGCGGGGCAAGGGTCGAATCCGTCGTGTCTTAATGGTGGTTGTTCGACCGCGATGGTGATTGGACTGATCGTGTATGTCACGTTCGCTGGATATTGGATTACCGAGTGGTTGAAGAATACCATCCACACGACTATTGCGGGGGTCTATGGATCGTGGTACTTTTTCAGCGGTAATGCTGCGGGGATACCCAAGGGATCTACTCGGGGTGCTTTTAGACGAGCGGTGACTTACTCCTTCGGGAGTATCAGTTTCGGAAGTCTCATTATCGCTATTATCAACATGCTTCGTCAACTCTGCTCTGTCGCCCGCCAACAAAGCGGCGGAGGCGGCATTGCAGGCATTGCAGGCAGCGTGATGTTTTGCCTCGTCGGCTGCATATTAGCCGTTCTTGACTGGCTCGTTACATTCTTTAACCGCTATGCCTTCTGCCATATCGCACTTTACGGAAAAGCATACATCCCTGCTGCGAAGGATACGTGGGCCATGATGAAAGACCGCGGAATCGACGCTTTGATAAACGACTGCCTGATCAGCCCCGTTCTCAGCATGGGATCCATCTTCGTCGCGTACCTCTGCGCATTGCTCTCTTACCTCTACCTCCAATTCACAAACCCGGCGTATAACCAGGGAGGCGCATTTACGGCTGTTATCATGGCCTTTGCGTTCCTCATCGGTCTGCAGGTCTGTCAGATTTTCCTGACGCCCATCGGGAGTGGTGTTGATACTATCTTTGTCGCGATGGCGTGGGATCCGCACGTTATTGTTAGGGATCACCCGGAGCTTTGGGAGAAGATGGTTTCGGTTTATCCCAAGGTCCAGAGGGCTGTTCAGACGCGGTGAGATCGTTTTGGGGGAGAAGGGTTAGGTTTTGGGGATAATGTTTATTTTTGGGGACTCTAGAGAGGATATATGTTCGTCTTTTTGTCCTGTTTTCTGGGAAGAAGGGACTCCTGGGTGCGGACCGAATCGCCTTGACGGTTGGCTGGTGCGGTCTTGTTGTTGGCTTGATGGGAAATGAAATGAAAAGGAAAAAAGAGTCACGAAAGGAATAAACAAATCCTTAACTATTCTTAATGTTTTTTATTTTTATTTTGAGAAAAAGACTTGTCTATCTTATCTCAGTACCTAAGATACCTACCTACCTATTGATTGAGAAATCGATATTTCTAACTCTCGTTCTTTTATCCTCGTCTTCGCGTACTTTGATGCAAACATACCAATATCGGCTTTCCAGGGGTTGTGGACCGAGTCATTCTGAACCTGCACCCCGGATCCTGCGAGGCGCTAAATATCGAAAATAAACAGGGGATGGGAAAACACAAGGCTGAGACTCGATGCTGCTCGATACAACCGACAACCGTCAGGCCTGATGTTACTGGGGTTGAGGACTGTGTGTCGGGTGCTAAGGCACCCCCGCCTTCTTGCATAGCCTCATTCGTTTGGAGATGTAGGGGTACTCTACTGGCATGCTCGAGGCCAGAGCAGAAATTGATGTTTGATACAAAATGTCATTCCTTTCCAAAGAAGGGACCTATGTCTTTCTCTCCAACTTATATACCTGTACCGGACTACCTTAAATCCTAACAATGTCGAATTTCTTAAACGGTCTCCCCTCTTTCAACCCATCAGTAAGCCTGGGAGATGCGTTTAAAGGTGCACTCACAGGATCACCCGATGGCGATGCTCTCAGTCTTCTAGGAAAATCGCTACCATTAAATGACCTGTCCGGAAAGATGGTACACATGTTCAATGAAGACTTCCTGTCCCGACGTGAGAGATATCCTAGCCCGATGACATGGGAGACTTTCAAGTTAAGAGAAGCTGTGTTGGAACAGAAACTATTTCGTTACGAACGTCTCAGAGGGGGTACTCCTGACAATACGCTCTGTCGGGTTTGTCGGAGTCTGGAACTTATCAAGGACAAAAAAATTCTCAAACAGGCAATCTATCCAGTTCCATCCATTTGGTACATGGGCCCAATTATTCTGCCGCTCGAGGAGGTGTATGATATGTCGACTGGTTACCTACTGCTTGTCCGATCCAATGACATCTCAGCTCCACCCGGATTTGGCAATCGTTAACCAGGAGCTTCAAGGTACTCAGATTTATCCGGAGTCTTTACCGTCGGGTGAAAACTACTGGCTATTGAGTACGGGCTGCGCCGAGCTGGAGTCATTCGAATCATCTCGGAGGATGTTCTAAGACAGGCGTGGGAGAGGCCGAGTAATGCGGCGGAATTTATAAACGATAGAACCGGACCCCTGTACGATAAAGGGGGACAGAAGGTTTCAACGGAGCTCATATCTAGTTGGATCCATGGCTGCAAGCGCAATCATGGTGAAAGTTGTGGGGAATTCCAGGGCCATTTCCAGGAGACTACGGCTGGCCATTCGTTACTCCTTATTGATGTTGTCGATAGGTGTCTTGTGCGGTCTACTCAATCCTGCAGATATTTTGCTCTTAGTTATGTCTGGGGAAAAGTGCATATCCCGAAAACGGTACGAGCGAACCTGAGTACGCGGTTAGCAAAAGGGGGACTTCCGCAAAATTTACCCGTGACTATTGAAGATGCTATGACTTTGGTTGCGGAATTGGGTGAACGGTATCTCTGGGTTGACAGTCTTTGTATCATACAGGATGACGCATTCACGAAGCATCGTGATATTAAAAATATGCACATAATTTACAACCGAGCGGTAGCGACTATGGTTGCGCTTTCGGGTGGAGATGCTGATGCGGGATTGCCCGGCGTACGACCTGGAACTCGGGCACCACAGAGGATCGAAATGCCAGCTTCACCGGAAAAGGTTGTTGAGCCAAACAGCTCTTGGATACGCGAATATGACAGGCTTGCCGCGACGGATAGAGAAAAGCATCAGTTTCGCACGACTTGTCGAAATATCGGAGCAGAAGTAAGTTGTAGATCATTCTTAGAATATCTGATGGACGCGGGAGGAAAGGATATGGATAAAGCACCACTCCAGGGTCCCGCAGCTCAGGAAATATTGGGCATCGCACCACATCCGCCATCTCTCAAATATGCCTTGAGAGCTTCCACTTGGGATACTCGTGGTTGGACCATGCAGGAGAGGTTTCTATCTGGGCGGTGCATTTACTTCTCACCCGATTACGTTTATTTTCAATGCGGAGAATCCACGCTTTGCGAGACCGGAGGGAATATTCTGACTTGGGCTACTGTTCATGCTTCCCCCGGTGCAGGAAATGAAGCGCGAGTAGCTGCTGCCATGGAGACTAATCCATTACTCCATTTCAAGAGACCTGCACCCGCCGGAATGGTAGAATATGACCCTCAAAACGAGTATGGTGCGTTTGTCTTAGGCAATATTTCGATGTGTATAAGGCTGCTGTGGAGATGTACAGCACACGGGAACTCTCATATCAGACGGACGTCTTGCACGCATTTGCGGGGATTTCCGCTGTAATGAGAGATAGAGGCGGTCGGGAGATTGGCGGCCTCCCAAGCAAGTATATAGATCTTGCTCTGCTTTGGACGCCAAGCACACCTCACAATCGTGTCGATCCAAAAAGTATTGGACTTGGCGGCCAAGTCTTCCCAACGTGGTCATGAGCAGGCTGGACTGGTGGTAAGCAGCACCTCCTGACCGAAATGGGAGCGGAGAGCCACGCTTCATGGGAGAGATATTTTGCTAGCTCTGAAATAAGCTCCGTCACCATCCACCATAGAGGCAGACTGCATGAAATATTCAAGGGCCCTGAACAAATGAGGGTGATAGAGAAACGGAATCTAGAAGACAATCTCGGGATTAGGTTGAGAAAGGTCCTAGAAAAACACAGGCCGGGTATAGCTGATGACTCAAGGACAATTTCAAAGCCCAAGGGTTCCGGTTATGATCCTATAAAAAGCTTCCCGCAGTATATCGCTTACTCTGAGAGGGTTTCTCTCAACGTATCAGGACCGGATCTAGGACCGAACGTGCTACAATTTTGGACATTCGCCGTTGAAGAGACAGCGTTCCGTCCCACCGACCTAAAAGGAATACCCCTATGCAACGCCGAGAATGCAAATATCCCCGGAGATCAAAACGTTACTCGGATTATAGACGCGAAACGGTGATACTGTGGCTTGCTGTTCAATCTTAAGGCCAAAACCCACTACCGTGGAGGCCCGGTGGGGCGCGTGGAGTGGATATTGATATCCAGCTTCGGAGATACGAGTGAGAGGAGGGTTGGGATTCAAACTATAGACCCGACTGTGAAGCCGTTTGATGAGAGAGTCTTTCCTTGGAAATGGGAAGGGAGTGGGCTTGTTAATATTATGATGGTTGAGTGGTTTGGGGAGGTGGCGGAACGGTTAATAGTCGCGCAAATCCATCGGCGGGCTTGGGAGGAGGCAGGTCCGGAATGGAGACATATCAGGTTCTCTTGAGATTTTATGTGATAAGAGCATTAAATAGATTGGAGTATATTTATTATAGAGAGGTGCCGCTGACACTTCTGAACCCCGTGAGATAAACGAAGGTTAAGAAGACTCTCCTTGTGGATTTTGCGGTTGGTATTCGGGATTCAAAGCGTCTGCTTTGGACCGCGTTTCGAACAAACTAAGTGTTTCACTGAGATCAATATATAATTGTGTACCTAGTTATCAGCTAACATGGATGTTAGTCGGCACTTTTCAATAAGGGAAAGGGGGAGAGGTGTGTGAAGTGCAAGTCTGCCACCTCTATGATTCAGGTTTGCATCTTCGAAGACATGTAGTTCCCGAAGCAAGAGAGCTCGGTTCGGGTTCTCGGATGTGAAAGCCGATCGGAGCGGAAAGAAAACATTCTTTGATTCTCGGACAACTAACTCAGTCTTTTAACCCGTTCGAATTAGAAATGTGCTCAAGTCGGGGTACACGTATTCTAAGCAAACTCGGATATGGCTCATATCCTACCGTTTGGCTTCTTGGGCGACGAGTATTCATTTCGATGAAGCAGGGTGTACTTGTTTGAAGAGATTCATTCTTAATTGCAGTAGGTCAGAATCTAAGGCCGTCGTGAGAAACAAAATGAAACCAATATTAGAAGTAGGGCTCCCTGCTTGCGTTCTGCAAGCCTAAATGTCCCTGTCAGCAAATCAGGCGAAGACTAGGAGTGCTGCACATTCAGCCTCGTCTCCTCAACACCTGCCCCTCATCTCTATCCTTCGACATGTTGTTGATACCGTCCACAACATCCTCCGAAATAAACCGAATCCTTATGGTTCCTGCGAGATAAACATGTATGAAATAACGTACCGATAACGGGCATATATTTCTCTCATCAATGCCGGCCAGTCGATCCTCTCTGGTGCCGGGACGAAGTCAACGACCTCTCGTGTATGCCTATCTTTGAGCTATAAGCCGCATAGGGCACAACTTTTTTTCTTTTACAGAACCATTATACTTTTAGATTGGTCGACATTTACTTGCAAGGATACCCCCAACGTATACGACGATGGACGGACTTTCAGGTGCGGCCAGTATCATTGCCGTCATTCAACTATCGGAGAGCGTTGTGAGAATTTGCGGGAGCTACATCAATGCAGTCAAGGACGCGAAGAACGATATTGAACACCTGCAACGGGAGGTCGTCAATCTTACTGAAGTGCTTGGAAAGCTATCGGATCTCATTAATAGTCCAAACGGTTCCAAGCTCTCCACTTCTCAGAATCTGAGCAATGATCTTACAGAATGCTTCTCCAAGCTTACCACCATAGAGAAGAAAATCGACCCTGGAAAAAGAGGGAAGGCGATGAGTAAACTAGGTGTTCGGGCTTTAAGGTGGCCTTTGAAACGTAAGGAGGTCGAAGAAGCTACCCGTGGCCTTGAGAGATGCAAACAATCGTTGAATTTAGCTTTGCAGGTTGATCAAACGTACGTTGTCCATTGAGAATATATTTCCCTAACTGGGGCACATAGTACAAGCAGCTTACTCCTGATCCAGCACACTTATCACTGGCATGGTTCAGAGAACCGATCTTATCGACCAAAAAATTGACTTAGCAAGACTGCCAATTGCAACCGGGGCCGAATTTGACTCTTACATAGACGAACATGAGGACGAATGTCTTCCAGAAACGAGAACTGAGCTTCGTCGACAGATCGCAGAATGGGCGGAGTCCCCGCAAGGAAAATGCATATTCTGGCTGAATGGCATGGCAGGAACAGGGAAATCAACGATCTCTCGGACGGTGGCGAAATCATTCAAGAGCAAAGGGTTATTGGGAGCAACCTTCTTCTTCAAAAGGGGCGAAGGTGATCGTGGAAGCGCAACGAGACTTTTCTCAACAATCGTGACACAATTAATGACCTGCGTCCCTGGGCTGATACCAAACGTCAGTAAAGTTATTGAGGACGATCCTGGTATTGCAGGAAAGGCACTCAGGGAGCAGTTCGATAAACTTCTATTCCAGCCGCTACTGAACCTGAAACAGTCTAACCAGCAGGCTTCAATCAAGGTGATAGTGATCGATGCTTTGGATGAGTGTGACAGGGAAGCGGATGTTCGAGTCATACTTCAGCAGTTACCTCGAGTACAGGAGTTGACTTCTGTGCGCCTACAGTTCTTTATAACCAGCAGACCGGAACTGCCAATCCGTTATGGCTTCAAGCAAATTGCAAACGAGGATCACCAAGATCTAGTTCTTCATGAGATCCCCCGGCCTGTGATCGAACATGACATAGATTTGTTTTTGAAAGATCGACTTGCAAGAATTAGGCAGGAGCGCTCGCTCTCCCCGAATTGGCCTGGAGATGATAATATCCAGACCCTTGTTACAATGGCCACTCCGTTATTCATCTTTGCAGCGACTATTTGTCGCTTTGTCGGAGATATGAGATGGAATCCAGAAAAACGTCTTGCAGCTATTCTCAAGGATCAGGCTATGAGTCAGGTGTCAAAGCTGGATGGAACATACTTGTCAATATTAAATCAACTTCTTACTGGTCAAGACGAGGATGAATCGGAGCAGCTGATGCGAGAGTTCCGTGAAATAATCGGTGTTATCATAATCCTTAGGAGTCCACTATCGGTTTCGACTCTTTCACGGCTTCTTGATATACCAAAAGACGACATTAGCAATCGATTGGATTCACTCCACTCGGTTCTTAGCATACCGAATGACCTAGACGCGCCAGTTAGACTTCTGCATTTGTCGTTTCGGGATTGGCTCCTCGATCCTAAGAAGAAATGGAAAAGCCCGTTCTGGGTGGATGAGATAGAGGTGAACAGAAAAATAGTCGTTCGATGCCTCGCTATAATGCAAGGGGGTCTTCAAAAGAACATCTGCAATCTTCCGGGTTATGGAGCTCTGCGCAAGGATGTTAATCCTCAAAGTATTAGCCGTCACCTGTCGGCTGACCTGCAATATGCTTGCCGTTATTGGGTACACCATCTAGAGCGAAGCGAAACCCATATCACCGAAGGAGATCAAGTTCACTCATTTCTCAAGGAGCAGTTCCTTTACTGGCTGGAATCAATGAGCATTTTGGGAATTATCTCAGAATGCGTGGGTCTTATAAATTCATTAAGCTGCCTCGTACAAGTAAGTAGCTCGGCAAAATATGATTTGTTGTTCATCGATAATAATGAAAAACTTAGGCTGAGGCAGACTCTGAGATATCAACGTTTTTGTACGATGCAAAGCGATTTGTCCTCAAAAACAGGCAGATAGCTGATGCTGCACCACTTCAGTTATACCTCTCCGGATTGGTGTTTGCGCCAGAAATGAGTACCATTAGAAGAATATTCGAGCATGAGATCCCTGACTGTATCTGTAAGTTGCCGAAAGTCCAGAAGTCCTGGGGCACAGAATTACAGACTTTGGAAGGAAATTTGGAAGTTGTTAGGTCTTTGGCATTCTCGACTCCAGATGGCAGGCTGTTGGCATCAAGCGGACATGGGGGAGTCGAACTCTGGGATGCCACCACTGGAGCCCTCCAACAAACTCTGATGGGACCTACAACAAGCTCATTTTCAATAATATTTTCAGCAGATGGTAAGCTGCTGGCATCGCGCACAGTTAGCGAAGTCTGTCTCTGGGACACTACCAGTGGATCCTTGCAACGGGCTATAAAGCCTCTGGATTGGGTAACCTGCCTGGCATTTTCTCCAGACTGTGAAGTGCTGGCGGGCGGCGGCAAGGAAATTCACCTCTGGAATACTGTCACTGGAGCCCTGCAGCGGACTTGGAAGGGCCATTTGCCTGAGACTCACTCTCTTGCGTTCTCACCAGATGGCAGTCTCTTGGCCTCAGGCGGGAAACAGGATGGAACGGTCAATCTCTGGGATCCTACTACCGGAGCACTGCAAGGAACTCTTTGGGATCCCTCGCCTGGATTTATATATGTGAAGTTTTCCCCGGATAGCAAGCTGCTGGTATCAGGTGGTCACGATGATAACACATGCAAGCTTTGGGACATGACCACTCGTACTTTAAAACAAACTCTGGAGGGTCATTCAGATTGGATTCGCTCGGTGGATTTCACACCAGACAGTAAGCTGATTATATCAGGCTCTGGCGATAAGACAATCAAAATCTGGGATATTACTACTGGTACTGTGCGGCAAACCCTGGAGGGACATTCAAGTTTCGTTAACTCTGTGGCTTGCTCGCCACAAGGCGGCTTGCTGGCGTCAGGGGGGAATTTTGACAGAGCAATCAAGCTCTGGGATATGACTATCAAACCCCCGCAGGAGACCCAGGATCATACAAGGGACGTTTGCTCTATAGCATTGTCATCGGATGGCAAGATCGTGGCTTCAAGTTCTAGATATCTGACAGTTAACCTTTGGGATGCTGTTACGGGAGACTTGAAACAGACTCTAGGCAGTTCTACAGGTCCGGGACAATCACAAGATGGTCTATCTGTGGTGTTCTCACCGGATGGCAAACTGGTAGCAGCTTGGGCCCCGGCTGACAGGGGTGCCCTAGGCGGAAGGCCGGGGGCATCAAACAGCCGAAAGATAATCGAAGTCTGGGACACAGCCACCGGAGGGCTTAATGTTCTGGAAGGTCATTCGGATTTCGTTGTGTTTGTGGGATTTTCCACAAATGGGAGACAGATAATATCAGGCTCTCATGATCAAACAATCAGGATCTGGGATACTAATACTGGAACCTTGGAGAAGACTCTAATAGATCCTTCGGGGCCGATTGTGTCCGTAGAGCTCTCATCGAACCGCAAACTGGTAGCATCGGTGGCTACGGATTCAACGGTTAGGATATGGGATATTGCTACTGGGTCTCTGGAACAGACTCTTGATGGGAGTGCCTCGGATAACGCCTCGACTAAGAGTCACTTCAATCTGCCATCAGTGACTCGCATGGCATTCTCACCAGGTGACAAGCTATTTGCATCAAGTGTAACACGGCTTCCGAATGAGAATTCGACAATAAAGTTGTGGGATGTTGCCACTGGGGCTTTGAAACATACATTATCTGTCAGTGACTTGCTTATCAGGGAGATATGTTTTTCTAAACACAGTCCACTACTGGTAACGGATGTTGGAACATATAATATCGAGCCCTGGTATGACGATTATGTGTCCAACATACCTGCAGGAACCGTTGACATACGCTTGAAAGATCAGTGGGTAGTTCGACAGGGAGAAAAAGTACTGTGGCTCCCTTTTGAATCCAGACCCAGCTGTTCAGCCATTGAAAATGGTACTCTCGCTCTTGGGCACGCATCCGGGGCACCTTCTATCATGGAATTCAGTCCATAGAAAGCATGGATGGGATGAAATATATATGAAGGAAGCGAAGCCTGGAAAGGCCACAGCCGCCTACTCCTAGCTGTTGAACTGTAACAGCCGGCGGATTCAGGATAGAGGTTCGAGGCCGCTCGTTCTCATGACCTATGGTGCCGGAGAAGAGGGACGAAAGCGCTGCGAGGAGAATTATTAGAGAGAATTCATTTTTATATAAGTACGAGGACTTAATGGTATGTATCAATGTTACGGATAGCAGCATGAACGAGCTGATGTTGATATGAGGAGGGACGAACTGAAGGAGAGGGCAAAATCTGGCTAGGGAATGGGAGGGAATCCGCCACAAATGGAAGACGGAAATAGAAGACATCTAGACTGTTGTTACAAGGTTCGTCTCGGCCTTGCAAGGTAAAAAAATAACTCGAAGCTTGAAGATCGAAGCTCTGATTATCGACACTGACAGACATGTCGACGCTAGGCTTTCCAGGAATCTGGCCTTGGACTTCGTCAAAGGGGAAAGTTTGCGAATATAACTTCCAGGTGATTTTATACTAGAAGTACGAGAGAGAAGGTACTAGATAATAGGTAGACATAGGATTCAAGTGAAACTATGATTTATTAAGAAGAAACCTATAGTCTCTATCAATAGTAGGGATAGCTATGAGAATGGGAATGTTGACGGGAGCATGTTGAGCAGATAGGGGTTGTTCAGCAAAAAGGGGTTGGAAAGTTATTTGACAGAATGTAGACGACTATCAGACTTTATTGGGAAATCCAAGAATGTGAGCAATAGTAAACGTGCCAGTAGGCACTCGATGAGCCAATACTAATCAAGAGTATATGAAGTTGGCTTCATTCTTTATTCCTTAGCGAGATTGATTCAAAGGTACCGATGATGTTTTCCTTTGCAAACGGAGTTAACGGAGTACGTCTGGGTCGGACAAAAGTTGTTCCGATATTATCAGCATGTTATCGCTTTTTCCCACTATCAAACTGTTTGATAAGGATTGGAGACGCAGATGTTGAATCTATAGATTTTATATAGCTCGATTACTATTGTGACTACGATTTGGCATAGGAACGGTGTTTTCGCCTCGGAATTACATTTTTCTATGTGGCTTGAAAGAAAATTCGTCTTATTTTCAATCGGTACCAGGTACCTACTTGTGAATGATTTCTTCTAAAAGACGTTCATTTACATCTACCTAAACACTCTCGAAACCAAATACATGGAAGTGAATAGGGAAGTAAACCGAAAAGATAACGTTTCGATTTAGGGGGACAAAATGTCTGAGGATCTCTGTGAAGCTCTAAATCGCGTCCAGCTGAGTGCGGATGCGCTTGATAACAATGAGTTGGACGCATGGATAGAGAATGAGAAGACCGCAGAAGGTGGAGAACTGTCAAAGAGAAGCCCTCAAGTACATACCCAACAATCCCCAGAAGAGCTGAAGAAAGAGCTTGAGAAGGAGTTCTTAACCCCGTCGACGAAATTTAATGCACAGTGGTTGAATAGGCTGCAGCGGTATGTTTGTCCTTCTTTGTTCGCCTTCTCTACTCTTTCTAGAGCTGTTTGTCTGTTTGTCTCTCTACTCTAGTGAAATATCTCGCTATCCTGTCAAGATTTCACCTTCAACCATTTGCATGGAAACATTTTATTTGAACATGGACACTCATCGGTTCGTTTAGGAGATGGGAAGCTCCCGTGGATTACACGGATCTCTTTGAGCTAGCACCAACACAGACACGCACAGTCACTAGGTTCACTCGCGAAGGGCTGGAAGGAAGGGTTACAGGCTACTATGAAGTCACCGTACCTGCAGGAAGTGCGACAGCTAAGAATTCAACATCTCTACTCCGTCGACCTGCTGGTCGTGCAGAATTTGTCCGTGGCGCTGCTGGGTTCTTCCCCTTTGCGCCTGGTGGATTGGAAGGGGTGCAAGAAGCTCCGGTATTTGAGGACGAAGCTGAACTTGAAGATGAGGAATCCGAGGGAGTGGCGAAGAAGGGGCCAGGCTTGGGTCGGATTATAAACTTTAGCTCCGGAGGTCTCTTGGAAGTTGCTCCTGGGTTCTCGAGAGGCTTACAGCTCGGTAAAGCAAAAACGGAGGAGTCTGAAGAGGATTCCCACGAAGTTGAAGAGACTCTTGACCAGGACGAAAATCCAGAGGATTCCAAATTACGACCACCACCTTCCGCTGCTGATGGTAAGCCAGAACCTGAGGATGTGGTTGCGGAGTCTTCAAGTGATGATGAAGGGGAGGACGATATCGACTCGATGCTACCAATTGAATTCCCGGCTTTAGAGCCGAGGGGACAACTACGCGTACCGACTTCGAAGGGGGGTGGAAGAGAATGGGCACATGTTATCGATGTTGATAAGGAGATCACCAACTTCCATGACCTCGTTCCGGACATGGCTAAAGACTGGCCGTTCGAGTTGGATACCTTCCAGAAAGAGGCTGTCTATCATCTCGAGAATGGTGACTCCGTTTTTGTTGCGGCTCACACATCGGCAGGAAAGACGGTCGTTGCTGAATATGCTATCGCCCTTGCAGCAAAGCATATGACGAAAGCCATCTATACTTCACCCATTAAAGCTCTCAGTAACCAGAAGTTCCGCGACTTCAGGCAAACCTTCGACGATGTTGGAATTTTGACAGGAGACGTTCAGATCTCACCTGAAGCAAGCTGTCTGATAATGACAACGGAAATTTTGAGGAGTATGCTGTATAGAGGAGCAGATTTAATCCGAGATGTGGAGTTTGTTATTTTTGACGAGGTCCATTATGTCAACGACTTGGAGAGAGGAGTGGTTTGGGAAGAAGTTATTATCATGCTTCCGGAGCATGTCACTCTCATTTTACTCTCTGCCACGGTACCAAACACTTATGAATTTGCCTCATGGGTTGGCCGCACCAAGAAGAAAGATATCTACGTTATCTCGACACCAAAGCGTCCTGTACCTCTCGAACACTTCCTTTGGGCGGGCAAGGGAATGCATCGAATTGTAAATTCCGATAAGAAGTTTATCGAAAAGGGTTGGAAAGAAGCAGACGAAATTCTTTCCGGGCGCGATAAGATCAAGGCGCAAAGGGCAGCCGAAGCTCAGAACAACAACCAAAGGGGTGGTACTGTGGCAAGAGGTAGGGGTGGCCAGGCCCCTCGCGGAAACCAACGGGGAGACCAGCGTGGAGGTCAACGCGGAGGCCAAAGAGGAGCTCCACAACAGAGAGGGCGAGGTCAGCCTTCAACTCGTGGCGCAGGCAATATTGCTCGGACTGGACGGGGTGGTGGGCGCACTTCTGCCGCTCAGGATAAAAACATTTGGGTTCATCTTGTGCTGCACCTCCGAAATGAGAATTTGCTTCCTGCTTGCGTTTTCGTGTTCTCGAAGAAGAGATGTGAAGAAAATGCGGATTCCTTGTCTAATCAGGACTTCTGCAATGCGACTGAGAAGAGTACGATTCACATGATTATCGAGAAGTCCCTTGCTCGCCTCAAACCTGAAGACAGGCTTCTTCCTCAAATCCGCCGATTACGAGAGCTCCTGAGTCGAGGAGTTGCTGTGCACCATGGCGGTCTTTTGCCAATCGTTAAAGAGATCGTCGAAATATTATTCGCGAAGACATTGGTGAAGGTGTTATTTGCTACGGAGACATTCGCTATGGGTCTCAATCTACCCACTCGAACCGTAGTTTTCTCCGGTTTCCGAAAGCATGATGGCAAAGGATTCAGGGACCTTCTCCCAGGAGAGTATACTCAGATGGCGGGTCGAGCAGGGCGGCGAGGAATCGATACTGTTGGTTCAGTTATTATTGTTACAGCTGGAAGAGACGAGGCACCACCTGCAGCTTCTTTACGGCGGATGATCCTGGGAGACCCGACAAAACTACGATCACAGTTCCGACTAACGTACAATATGATGCTGAACTTGCTTCGTGTTGAAGCTTTGAAGATCGAAGAAATGATCAAGAGAAGCTTTAGCGAGAATGCTACCCAAGCTCTATTGCCAGAACATGAGAAACAAGTCCAATTATCGGAAGCAAGTTTGGCTAAAATCAAAAGAGAGCCGTGCAGTATCTGTGATGTTGATCTAGAAACCTGTCATCAAGCATCCATGGAATTCCAAAGACTAACTGCGGAGCTCCATGTTGGGCTTCTTTCATCGCCGGTGGGAAGACGACTATTTATGCCAAAACGGCTGGTAGTATATCGAAAGGTAAGTTGAGATAACCGTTCTTTAAAATTGAAACCGCATCTAACAGGTCTCTTCCAGGACGGCATTCGGACAGCTGGTATATTGGTGCGTGAGGGTGCAACTAACGGCCCGGCTCCAACCGTACAGATCCTCGAAATAGGTTCGCTCAGCTCAAAGCGCCACGCCAGTGATATACTTCCGTTCCTTCCCGTATTCCGGCATCTCTTCTCGCCTTTACCAACTAATGCCAATGATATGCATTTGAAGACATGCAAGATTCCAGTTACGGACCTGGAGTGTGTGACTTCGACTGTCGTAAAACTTGGAGGACCTATCTGGTACTTGAATATCAAGAAAGGTAAGAGAATTTTGCTAATGCCCCTTTCGAGAAACGGAACTGACATTGTATATAGAGGCAGTGAAGTTTGCTGCAAAGGAACTGACAAAGTATTGTGCTTCTTGGACAAGTCCTGAATGGGTCGAACTCGACTGGGGCCGAGTGAAGGAACTCCAAGTTAGAGATATAATGAACGAGCGACAGGACCAAATAAACATTGCCCAGTCGTGCGAGTGTCTACAATGTCCACATTTCTTGAAACATGTAAGCCATCCCATCTCCCTTTGAATTTTTCGTAGACTAACGTTAGTAGTTTGAAATGCAACATGACGAGTGGCAGGTCAAAGAGAACATATCTCAGTTAAAGCAGCTTATGTCAGATCAGAACCTCCAGCTTCTACCTGATTATGAACAGCGGGTTTTGGTTCTAAAGGACCTTGGTTTTGTTGATGAGAACTGTCGAGTTCAGTTGAAGGGGAAGGTTGCATGCGAGGTAAGCTCGCCCTTGGGAGCAGTTTTATCATGGACGTAGCTAATGCAGAGCGCCTCGACAGATCCATTCCGCAGATGAACTCGTTCTCACAGAACTTATCCTAGAAAACGTCTTCGCCGAATACGAACCCGAGGAGATCGTTGCACTTTTATCTGCCTTTGTATTCCAAGAAAAGACAGACAACGTCCCAACATTGACACCTCGACTCGAGAAAGGAAAGGAGAAAATCATCGAGATCTCAAACAAAGTTAACGACTTCCAGATTCAACACCAAGTGATCCTCTCGAGCGAGGACTCCAACGACTTCGCCAGCAAACCACGGTTTAGCCTCGTGGAAGTGGTATACGAGTGGGCACGAGGAATGTCTTTCAACCGTATCACTGATCTAACAGACGTGATGGAGGGGACAATCGTGCGGGTTATCACCAGGCTTGATGAGACCTGTAGAGAAGTTAAGAATGCGGCGAAGCTTGTCGGGGATCCTTCTTTGTTCGCGAAGATGCAGCAGGCTCAGGAGTTGATTAAGAGGGATGTGATATTTGCCGCGTCGCTCTATATGTAGCTACTAACCTATCTATTCTTACCTACATGTAGCCTATGACTGAACGAAAATAGAAGCTTCTCTGATGTTGAGTTGAGAAATTAAACTGCATTGAGATTATATAATAACTGCATAGCATAATTCACGGATTTAACTTTTGAATATGATTAGTAATATATGGCCGGAGAAGGCATTATGGCGATATCAAGTCAAGCCTTTGGGAACCTTTCACTGCAATCTACCTTTGTTTCTTGAAGCAACTATTGTCGCGATTCGAACTACTTTAAACAATACACCTTCTCGCACCATCTCTTTAACAAAATGCCGAAGGCAGAGGCTGGCTCGACAAAGGCTATCAGCAACAAGTTAAAATCTGTAAGTCTGACCATTCTTTAACCGATAGAACGTGGGCTAATGACCTGTTATTAGAAAGGTTTAGGAAGGCTGCGATGGTACTGTCAAGCATGCGAAAGGCAAATGAGGGACGAGAACGGATTTAAATGGTAAGTGAATCGCGAAAGAGTCAGCTTGAGGCGGGGAACAATAGCTAATAAGTTGTTGTCAACAGTCACGTTCAAAGTGAGAGTCATGTTAGACAGGTTCTACTCATTGGCGAAGACCCGCGCAAGCATATAGAAGACTACAGCAAACAATTCGAGCGCGATTTCCTCCAACTCCTACGAACTACCCACGGCGAAAAGGCTGTTCATATCAACCACTTTTACCAGCAGCTTATCGCTGATAAGGAACATGTTCATATGAATGCGACTAAATGGCCTTCGCTTACGGAATATGCGAAACATCTGGGAAGAGAGGGGCTTTGCAGGGTTGAGGAGACTGAGAAGGGCTTATTTGTGGCGTGGATTGATAACAGTCCGGAGACTTTGAGGAGACGGGAAGCGCTGCAGAAAAAGGAACGGCAGGATAGAGGTGACGAGGAAAGAGAGCAGCAGCAGATTCAAGAACAGATTGAGAGAGCTCACCGTGGGGTTGTGGCGGAGGAGGAAGATTCGGAGGCGAAACAGCTGCAGAGGAAGGAGGGTGAGAAGGTCAAGTTGAACTTCAACGCGAAGCCAGCGGCGGATAAACCGAGAGATTCACCACAGAAGGATGCGTCTAGTGGAGAGGGGGAATCTACGGCCACTCCCGCTGAGAGCACACCTGAACCTAGCGCATCTGCTCCTCAAGAAGCTCCGGCTCCAAAGGTCAAGATCGGGATGTCACTTGGAGACAAGAAGCCGAAGAATGTTTTTGCAGCTAAGAAAAACGCTCTTGGTGGGAAGAAGACGGTGGTGAAGGAACCGCCAAAGAAGATGTCTGAACAGGAAAGGATTATGAAGGCGGATATGGAGGCCATGAGTCGGAAACGCATGCAATCACAGTCTCGATTTGGCGGCCAAGAAAGCAAGAGGCAGAAAATATCCTGAACCTGCTGGAAGGATTTTTCTGATGCTTTCACGATGCTATGGATGATGAAGATGTCAACGATTAACCGCCCGGAAAAGAGAAACCGAAGCTGGCTTTGCGCGAAGCATCGGGCGCGCATGGCCTTGGCCATATCTCGAAATGTTTTGCCGAATTCGGATCCAGTCCTAGGCTTCTATGAAGTTACGCCACAACTACTAGTGTTCAAACCTTGAATTCCCGATCAACCATCTCACACGGTGGATTATCTACCTGTGCTCCCTTTGTGGTAACCCTGCAGCCTCCTTACCCCTATCTCGCTCTTGAGGTTCGAAAGGACAATGATAATCATCGAAATGGATGCGAAGGTACATAGTGGCAAACGGAGGAAATTGCGTGCCATAGGAGATCTGTGACCCATCTTGTCTCTATGGTTTCTCCTTTGCCTTCTAGGAGGCTAGGTATCCCAGCAGCAGAGAGCTGGGATGGTTATCATGGTTGTTTCTAGAAGGATTGAATGTGAAACTCTGCGTGTATCTTGAGAATACGCTTGGTTTGCGATTCTCGAGTTAGATAGTATAGATATCCGTTCGCAGCTGCTAGAGATAGAAAAATAATGATTGCTACTATAAACAAATGACAATAACCTCTCCGTTGATTGCGTTCATACAAACATTTGTTGTGTTGATCAGGATGTTGATGTTGATGTGCCTCAGGTAGCGACGATTTGTTGTGGGGCCAAAAAAAAAGGGTTACCTTTTTCCAAAAACCACAAGTCTCTTTACAAAATCCCTGCCAAGAAGGATAAGAGTGTATTATCCCCCTCTAAACCTCTAAAAACGCTCTGGAAATATTATTTATTTTCTCCAAATCCCACGCCGCGTTCACCACCGTTCCGTTACTATTCAGCTTTCATGTGGCCTCGGCCCGTCTATTAGAATCTGAAATACAACTCCTTCCCATAGTGAATCCTGGCGCTGGGGCCCGTTCTAGGTGCGAGATGGATGTTGCAGCTCTCCGGGACCGCATACAGTCCACCCTCGACACCAATGCGGATACTCGACGGCAAGCGGAATTGGACTTGAAATATGTACGTGTCGTTTCGCGCATCGGTTTTTGACCATAATACTCACATACCTGGGGAATATAGGCAGAGGAACAGCCTGGATTTCCAAACGCGCTCCTAGACATTCTGCAAGGGGAACAAGATAGCGGCGTACGACTGTCCAGTAAGTCACCGCTCTCACACAAATATCAACAAACGACTGTTCTTGTCACCTCCCTCCACACCAACGACCGTGTAGTCTGTGCTCACCAATACAACTCTGTTAGCCGTCGTCTATCTGAAGAATAGAATCAATCGAGGATGGGCACCGCCCGCCGACCAACAGGCTATCCACAAGCCTATCCCTGATGATGAACGTCTCGCTTTCCGAAATAGATTGATACCCATCCTGGCATCTTCCCAGCCACAGATTCGATCGCAGCTCATCCCTATCCTGCAAAAAGTCTTGCAGCATGACTTCCCCGACCAGTGGCCCGATTTCATGGACCTGACCGTTCAGCTGCTCAGTACCAACGATGCGAACTCGGTCTTTGCGGGGTTGCAGTGCCTGCTCGCGATATGCCGAGTTTATAGGTTTAGGGCTGGGGAGAAGAGATCGGATTTTGATAAGATTGTGGAAATTTCCTTCCCGCAGCTACTCAATATCGGTAATGGGTTGGTTGAAGAGACAAGCTTGGAGGCTGCTGAGATGCTTCGGATTGTGGTCAAGTCATATAAGCATGCGATCTACGTATGTCGTCTTCTTAGGTGGTCGCTCTGGTATATGCCTATGGCTAACATATTATGCGTAGTTTGAACTTCCCCCACACTTGATGGATCACCAGGTCACCGTTAACTGGTGCACGCTCTTCTTGAGGATCATTGGGAAAGAACCGCCGGCCAGCGCTATGGCTGAAGACATCGACGAGAGAGAGCTTAATCACTGGTGGAAATCTAAGAAATGGGCTTACGCCAACTTGAACCGTCTCTTCGTCCGGTAAGGCACAGACTTCGATTCCACATGTTGATATTCTCATTCGAGGCATACATGGCATGTTCAGGATCTTCTAGGATGCTAACTAAATTTTTCGTTTTAGATATGGAAACCCCTCTACTATTACGAAAACGAGTACCCCAGATTACACTCAATTCTCGAAAACATTTATCTCGACCTTTGCTCCAGAGATTCTGAAGGGATATTTGAACGAGATTGACAAATGGGTATCCAAGGGACAGTGGTTGAGCAAGCCTGCGCTCTCCTACACTCTCGTCTTCCTCGAAGAATGTGTTAAGCCCAAATTGATGTGGGATAACCTGAAGCCCCACATGGAAAACCTTATCTCGCATCTTATCTTCCCCATTCTTTGCCAGTCCGACGAGGATATCGAACTCTTCGAATCGGATCCCTCTGAATATTTGCACCGAAAGCTCAACTTCTACGAGGAGGTTTCCGCTCCTGATGTGGCTGCAACGAACTTCCTCGTGGCTCTCACCAAGAGTCGAAAGAAGCAGACATTCTCTATTCTGACATTTGTGAATGGCATTGTCAGCAAGTATGAGTCTGCTCCCGAAAATGAAAAGCAACCGCGCGAGAAAGAAGGTGCTCTTAGGATGATCGGTTCTCTTGCATCTGTTATCCTGGGCAAAAAGAGTCCTATTGCTGATCAAGTCGAGTACTTTTTTGTACGACACGTCTTCCCCGAATTCCGGAGTCCTCATGGCTTCCTTAGGGCTAGAGCTTGTGACACATTGGAGAAGTTTGAGCAACTGGACTTCAAGGATCCCAACAACCTCATGGTTATTTACCGAAATATCCTAGATTCGATGGCCGATCCAGAACTTCCTGTGCGAGTGGAAGCATCTCTCGCGTTACAACCGCTGATCCGTCACGATGTCATCAGGGCTTCGATGCAGCAGAACATCCCCCAGATCATGCAGCAGCTTCTCAAGCTTGCTAATGAAGTTGACGTAGATGCTCTCGCTAATGTCATGGAAGATTTCGTCGAAGTCTTCTCAACAGAGCTGACACCGTTCGCTGTTGCATTGAGTGAACAGCTCCGTGATACATACATGCGAATCGTCCGCGACATCCTTGAGCGCAACACCACAAAAGGTGATGATGAAGCATATGGCGACTTCCTTGATGACAAGAGCATCACGGCATTAGGTGTTCTTCAGACAATCGGGACTCTCATCCTTACACTTGAAAGTACACCCGACGTACTCCTGCACCTCGAGACGATTTTGATGCCTGTGATAACGATAACGCTCGAAAACAAACTCTACGGTATTTAGTTTATTCTCACTACTCTCTAATCTGTTCACGGGCTAACTTTTTTCAGACTTGTATAATGAAATCTTCGAAATCATTGACAGTTGTACTTTTGCCGCGAAGTCAATTTCTCCCACGATGTGGCAGGCGTTTGAATTGGTCCATAAGACCTTCAAAGCGGGCGCTGAACTTTATCTCGAGGGTATGTTTGTATTCCTTAACAGGCTGCTACCTTTTTAATAGTGCCTCGGTGCTAACCATCTATTAGATATGCTTCCGGCCTTGGATAACTACGTGCAATACGGGTCAGACATGTTGGTCCAAAACCCGACATATCTCAGAGCTATCGTCGGGATGGTGGAGGATATCTTCCATGACGAAAAAGTCGGTGGTGTCGATAGGATCTGCGGCTGCAAGCTCGCGGAAACTTTGATGCTCAATCTCCGTGGTCATATTGATCCGTATATCCCCATCTTCATCAACCTGGCAATGGGAGTTATCCTCAACGGTGAAGTCAAAGCCAGATCCTACCGCATCCACCTTATGGAGATGGTGATCAATGCTATCTACTACAACCCCCATCTGGCTCTCCAGGTTTTGGAATCCAATGATTGGACCAACAAGTTTTTCAGTGCTTGGTTCTCCAGCATTGACATATTCAAACGAGTCCACGACAAGAAGCTATCTATCGCTGCTATCAGCTCCTTGTTAACTCTGAGAGCTGGCGACGTACCAACCAGCGTTCAGCAAGGCTGGCCTCGACTCTTGCAGGGAGTGACTAGACTCTTCCAAACCCTTCCGGCAGCTATGAAGCGTATGTTCATATTTTCTTTCACGTTTCCATAAGTTATAACCCAGAGACTTACACATTATAGAACGTGAGGAAGCCACCCAAGAAACGGATTTCACGGTCGAAGACGAACATGATGGGCTGGACGAAGAAAATGACTGGAGCGGCGAAGTTGAGTGGACCGATCGGGATGAAGCCGAAGGTCCTGACCAGGACGTGACTGATGAGAGTGCCGCGTATCTGGAGTTCCTTGACCAGGAGGTAGGTTTTGATCTATCCGGGTTGGTAATGTCAGTCATAGCTTACATGACTTCTCTTCTAGGCGAAAAAATTCGGAACCATTCCCGATGACGATACAGATGAATTGAACGAGGAGAGTCTACTCGAGACTCCATTGGACAAGGTTGAGCCATATATGATGTTTAAACACGTTTTGATGGGTACGTTCTCACCTATATAGCCATGTTACTGTGGTTTTTTCTATCCAAGGCCGCCGGAGTACGCAATTTCGAAACCCACAGCTAACCTGTATACTCCATCACAGACCTTCAACAGCAACAACCAGAGCTCTACGAGAGCTTGACCAAGATTCTCAACCCCGACGAGCAACAGGTTATCCAGTCCGTCATCCAGGAGGCGGATGCGAAAGCCACCGCTCTCGCTGCTGCAAACTCGGAAGCCGTCGGCAGTCCCACCCATCCCAACGGAAGCTCTCAACAAGCGTAAGAGTAGTATATAACTGAGTTTTGGTTGGAGAGAGGTAGAGAAGCCATGGGAAAGCGGGCAGTAGTCCTCTTTGTGCTTCTGCAGCGTCTCTTCCTATTTTCTCTTTCCCCTTTTTTCACAACCCCGTTATGAGAACTTGCTGTTATTGAGTCATCTGATATTCCACGAGCCACGAACGTATCAGGAACAACACGCCACAAATTTCAATTTCTTTTTGATCCCCTTGTCATTCACCCCTTTCCCTCTTTGCCCTCACCAGAAACAGGCCTCTGGCCCCCTGCCCCCTTTATCTTGAAATACCGCAAAAACACCCATGAAAGATCTATCAATCCAGATATCAACCGTTTTCTCCTTTTCTTTGTTTTTCGCCAACCCTCTCTCAGTTTATGAATTCGGAATCAATTGCTTCGTCATTTTACACGAACACATCCCAACGCTGCGAACTAAATAAAGCGTTTGAATAACTTCTTCTTTTTTAGAAATAAACCTAGAATTCATATTTCATGAGAGACTTCTTTTGTAGCTCCATATTACCTCTTATCGATTTTAGTGGGGTTTGATGCTAATAACAAGCTCGTCGCCACCCAAGCTCCTCGAATCCCCGTCATATCTTGAAAGAAGAATACAAAACAACTCACCTAATTAACCGGACCCAATTCTTCGTAATTCTCTCTGATATCTCATTGATTAACAGGAGTAAAAAAAGGTCCCAGTCAATCTCAAACCGGAAAAATGAACACATTCTAGAAAAGAAAGAAGCATGATGACATCGGGTTCCATCAGACGTCATTATGATGAAAGTTTATTGTAGCTATCAAGACAGGATATATAGAAGTATATGATATATAAAACAGGAGCTGGAGGTGTTTCTTTTCAGATACTGAACAACATACATACATTTGCTACAGACAAAAATAACTACTTGCTTTAAATCCATAAGAACTATCTATCCTACGTATGTTCCCCTTACTCTATCCGTCCCCCTTTACTCACTACTAACCCAACTCCCAGATCCAAATCTTCTACGCAAACAAAACCACAGAAAAAATGTCCGCCCCGAACGCTGGCCGCCAATCCCCCCCTCCCTCCCGCCAAACCGGCACCCAAGAACTCGACCCCATGGCCTCGGGAAAAGTATCCGAAAACACAGCCTCGGGCGCCCAACAGCCACAGAACCACGACTACGCGAACCGAGTAGTTGCGGAAGATCCGAAAGGGGAGTCGGAGAGGACGAAGGAGCATAAGTTGGAGAGTAATCCTGTGCATCCGTTAGAGCATGAGGCGGAGGTTAAGGCTGAGAAGTGGATGCCGGTGGATACTTCCTAGATACCTGGATAAGTAAGGGTTTAGGGGGTTGATTTGTATTATTATTACGATTATTGGGAATGATTTCTTTCTACTGTTTATGTTTTGTTCTTTGTCAAGTGAAAGGAGATAGCAGCGATAAAATGAAAGCATTGGCATCATAAATAATTGATTTTTTTTTGGTTGATTATTCGTTAAGTATATTAATTAAAACACGTAAAGATCATGATAGGGGTTAGGAGCGCAGTAGGCTGAAGGAGCATTATAGTTTTTTTGAGGTATGAGGAAGGAGAAGTGGGAAGGAGAAGAAAAAGGGGGAGATGTTAGGGCTAAGGAAAGGAGAGCATAACATATCAAAACATCCACGTCATGAGGGAAGAGAAAAGAAGCCTGGAGTCGGGGAGCAGCACGAAATCAAGACAGCCCTTCATCGCCAGAGCATAACATTAATATAGAAACATAGAAACCATTTCACTTGCTTAAGTCTTCGTCGTGGAAGCAGGCTCTCCAGTTGGAACTCCGCTAGGAGCAACTCCGGAACCCGCAACCCCTTGCTTAGCAGCAGCAGATGGGTCCTCTGATTCTGGGCTATGCTTCCCGCTCTTCAAATCCGCCAACCTTCTCGCTTCATTGTGAATATCCTGAACCTGCTTTTCACTCTGGATATAGAAATCGCGCACACGACGCCCAGTCGGGGTATCTAGTGCCTTCTCGAAGTAAGAGTTCAATCCACGCCAGCCAGTCTGCGCCTTGTCGGTGATACCATAGCTAGTATCGATCCCACGCGCCTTATCTGTAGCATGGTACTTGCTATCGAAGTCTGAGAGAGCGGAAGTGAAGCGGTTTGAGAACCCGTGCTTCTGGTCCAGCGCAATGGCTCTCTGGATAGCTTGGTCGCTGATGACGTATCCCTGGGCAAGGTATTCGGCAAAGATGCGAGAACGAGGCTTATCTTCCTGCTCGATGGTGTTGCCCTGCTCGTCCTTGGCTTCTCTGGCAGAGGCGGATTTCTCGCCTGCCATGTCGTCGAGGGAATGGGCGCTTGTCACTTGGACGGACGAAGGGCCCAATTGGGTGTTGTCGAGGAGGAGAGCGGTCTTAGCAGCTCTGTTAGGGAGGTGGTTAGCTAAGGGTCTTGAAGAATGGGGCGGTATCTGGGGATGCTTACGTTTCTTTCTCGAATGAGACAGTTGCGGATTTGGTGGCATTCTCTTCGCCTGAGGATGGAGTCACAGAGATGGTTGAGATCTTTCCACTGTAGATAGAGACGATAAGTTAATTGAGAACTGATAGGTAGGATTCCCGAGAAAGAGACTTACCAGAAGCTGAAGAAGTCTTGTACTTCCTTATCGCTGGTCTGGGGAGAGATCCCAGAGACGTGAACTGTAGAGGCAGACATGATGCTCGAGGTTGATATAATAGGTATGAGAGATAGTAAAGGTACTTGTAATAAACTGGTGGTCTTTGATGAACAGAGATTGATATCTTGTCTGTATCTTTTTCTTTTCTCAGGAGATGTCGAGCTTTTTATCTTGGATCTCTTTGTCGCAAAGATGACGGTCTATGGAGGGGCAAAGGCGTTTAACCTGTATAGATTAACTGCGCCACCGGTGACGTCGCCAGTCGAGGCAAGCCACTTCTGGTCACTTCTATGGATAATTACTAGTGGTATCCATTGAACCTATCAAAACCCTTGTATCCCAAGAAAGTGCAAATTATACGTCATCTATGTAAAAATTACCTTTATGCATTACGCAGATGTGCAAGGAAATTCTAGGCTCCTGCATTACAGTAAGCATGTGAAAGTCGAAAATAGGAAAGATCATAACATGGATACCAGATGGAGGAATCGAGAAAGTGCTAGATATCGATCAAGATAATTCTATTGATACGTCCTGATATTCTAACCGCGGTTCAACAGCTGCTACTCAGCTAGATGTGGTCGTCCAAGGAGTACATCTTAGCGCGGGGAAGAGTAAAAATCAAGGAGAGGAAGAAGAGTTGCAAAGGAGTGATGGTAGGAGAGCGGACGTTTGAAGGGAAAGAGATCAACTGGAAAGGAGGTTATGAAATTCTTCAATAATAAAAATGAGGTTGTTGACAGTGATAGAGATGAGAAATGGTAGGAGTGGCTCCCGATAAAAAGTGCACCATTGCAAGACCAAGAAAGAAAAAAAAGGAAAGGATCCCATATTGTCCACGACTCCGTAGTTCTCCGTCGTGCTCAAATATTTTAGCTGTTTAAATTCATCGCTCAACAAGTATCATTCAGAGACGCCTCTCGAAGACCACTGGTAATGCTCGAGGGAGTAGCCGAAGAGCTAGCTTCAGTGCTAGTTGAAGGCTGGCTCCGCTCCTTCAGGCTTGCCTCCAATTCTCGGACACGTCGACGGAGTGCGTCGTTTTCGGACTTAGCTGCTGCGAGTTCGGAGCGGTGCTGTGCCACTTCCTCATATCGAGCTGTGGCAGCTGTAGAAGAGATCGATGTGGATCGGGTATGGTGTTCCCCATGTCCTGGATTCGAAGCGTTCGGGATAGGGATAGGGACTGAGGTTTGTGAGGGACGATGAGAGTGTGAACGCGAGTGGGAATGTGAATGGGAATGAGAAGTTGATTGTGAGTGTGGCAGGTGCTCGCCGTAGTGTTGTAGGGAGGAGGAAAGAGATGGCGAAGAGGTTCCAGATTGACGAGGAGAGGCGACAGATGTATCTCGGCTCCGGTTGACCCGTGGCATTTCCGCCGATGGACGACCTGTTTCTCGGGATGGTGCAATGCTCGTCACACTACCCGACATCGCTCCCGCAGTTACGCCTGCATGGGTTGATCCAGCAAAGCTGCGGGAACTAAGGTTGGAAGAGGATCTGTGCCGTCGTGCCGACGTGGGATGGATTGAGCCAGACAAGTATTGAGAGTTGTGTACGGGGTCAATGGCGTCGTTGACGCTGGTGGATGTGGACGAGGTCGTCGATGCTACGGAAGCGGTCTGCTGCCGTAGCAGAGAAAGTTCTCTTGTCAGGCGGTTGACCTATTCACCCTTAATATTAGCATGCTTTCCTTCCACGGCACGGGACAATGTGTACATACCACCGCCTCTTGCTCTTTCTCCAACTCCAGGTGTAGATCCGCAACTGTAACAGGTCTCGGATGGCGAAGAGGGCCTATGACCACCATTAGCACCACTGTCTTAAACATAAACCCATAGTCACTTCCCAGTATTGTCTTACCTGGCCCAACTCCCACACCAGTATTATCAGCAGGACTCAACAATGAATTTCCCAACCCCGGGGACGCAGGGCTGTGAGGGCGTGGAGGTGGTCCCATTATCTGGGATACTCGTCGTGACGATGAACCGGAGTGGGAAATAGGTATAGGTGCGGTCGTGGCGGAGGTGGTTGTGGTCGAAGGAGCTCGAGACCTAGGTGAGAAAGGGACGGAGTTGAGATCAGGAGCCATTGTTGCCAGGAAGTCGTCTTTTTTTATAGCTGTGGTTAAATGAACCGATGTTAAAACTTGTAAGACAAAAATGCCACCCGTATGAGACAGCTTCTTGCAATTGCACCGTGTATGGAATGTTGTAGGGAGTATCTCGAATTGAGCTGATGTCTTGTCGTATTAAAAATCTGTTCGCTGCCTCAGAATCTGTGAGACAAGACAATTCCTTTGATCGATCGTAGTTGGTAAGTTATCCGTTAGGCCCAAGCTCGCTCGGAAGAGGTGACGTTCAATGTTCGCAGGGCGGAACTTCGGCGCATTCCAGGCTCCAAATCGTCGAATGAGTATCGTCAAACAGCGGAAAGCGAGTGGACACAGGCGTTCCACACGTTGCTCGTAATATAAATGCGTTGCTCGTCTTCTGCGTCTAATCCGATTGACTCTTTTTGCCGGCGATGACCTTCTTTCAACCTCAACTCCTCTTCTTTCTTCTTCGCGTCTGATGCGTGATCAGACCGATCTCCATGATTGGTGCGGGGCAGCCGCCCTTAGCGTAATTCTAAACCTTAATCTCGATACGCGTTCAATACCATCCTTACATACGGCGTCATTGGTGGAGCCAAGAATTCTTCAATATCAACGACGACAAAAGTTGCAGAGAGAAAGTGTCTACTACCGTCCAAGACGCATTGCTATATGTTAATGGCATTGTTCTTGAATGGAATGCTAGGGATGAGGGACATTCTCAATATGGCTTCCTACCGAGCAAACGGCTCTCCTGCCCGCCGTTACATTCTCTCGCCGACATACTCATCCATAGCCCTATGGCCTTATGGACCAGCCAGTTCTTTTACCAACTGGCCTGTATCTGACGCTCTCTCGCAGATGAGCGACGCCGCTCTGACCTCGTGCGATTCGATTGAAGCCAACGAGTGCCATGCAATCCGAGTGACTAGCAGGGATTTTCTCGACAGGTTGAGATTGGAAGCCTTGGCCCCTTGGCTTTGAATCGAAGTCTTTCATATTAGACGAAGGCCGCCAAGCGCACTGCCATCTGCTTAGGGGATTTTAAAAGAGCGAGGCTCGCAGCAGAATATGAGGAAATTATTGACCATTCGAAGGTTATCTCATGACCGGTGATTGGGTCGTGTGTCGAATATAATTCAATAACGAGGCTCTTGCGAAAGTTATCTCGTGAGACTGTTTCTCTCTTATTATTATAGCAATTATAATAATGAAGACTGTTGTTGGCTTGGTTGTAGCGGCCGCGTCCGCGGCCTCTCTCGTAACCGCAGATGCTACTCTTCAAAACAAGAGTGCACAATGTGTTAGTTTTTTCTTGTGAAAGGCCTCGGAATCCCCTGTTGTGTCGCATGCAATGTGTCGTATGAGGGTTCCAACGTATTTAACTGATACCATTGCTGTAGTGTCGTGCTCTCGCGGAGAATCCAGCACTTCGGAACACGGTCTACTTCCCAGACTCGACAACTTACGATGCCCGCATTGAGTCATATTGGTCTGAAAGCGCCGCTCTTGAGCCCTGGTGTATGGTTCTACCTACCACGGCCGAGGATACCTCGGAAGCGGTGAAGGTTATCACTGCCAACGAGTGCCCCTTCGGCATCCGGGGTGGTGGCCACAGTGTCTTCCCCCTATCGAGCAGTGTAGAAGAAGGAATTACGATTGACTTCGGTATAGTCTGAATTCCTCCGGCCTTGTCAAATTAGTTCTCACTGAATAACAACTAACTCTAATAGGGAGGATGAATTCCACCACCTATAACCCGGACGACAAGACCGCGTCTCTTGGGCCAGGCGGTAATTGGGGCGCAGCCTACGAAGCATTGGCACCTCACGGCGTAACCGTTCCCGGCGGGCGTGGCTCGGTCGTTGGGGTGGGCGGGTTCATTCTCGGAGGAGGCAACTCGTTCTTCAACGGAGCCTACGGGTTCGCTTGCGATACCGTGAAGAATTTCCAGATTGTGCTTGCGGACGGTAGTATCGTGAACGCTAACGCCGAGGAGAACCATGACCTGTGGATTTCCCTCAAGGGCGGATCGGGTAACTTCGGCTTTGTGACGAGGTTCGACATGAACACTATTCCGTACGCCGACCCTCGTAATCCCGTTATCTGGGGAGGAGGTCTGCTTTGGGACGTGAACTCTACCGACAGCGTCATTGATGCTCTTGCCGATTTTGGTGATAATGTGGCTACTGATGTGGACAGCTCGTCTTTCTGCGGGATGTTATGGGATCCGCAGAGACCGTCAGGGGGCTGGGTAACATTATGTTCGCTGAACAATATTGTCAATGAGCCTTCTGCTCCAGCATTTGACGGATTTATGTCCATTGATGGTGTCGTTGGTAATACCTTGCGATCTGACACGATGTTTAACCTTACAAAGGAACAGGATGGTGCCGCCGGACTCCGGTATGCTATTTATGATAACTCGGTTCTTGTTCTCCTAATATAGCAGGCCGTTCGCTAACAAACCCTTGGCAGTAATATATGGTTTACCATATCCTTTAAAAACGACCTTCGCGTTATGCATTACGCCAACGAGAAGCATTTTGAGGTCGTAGAGAGCCTCAAGCAGACAATCCCTGCCGATGAGCCGCAAAACAGCATGTTGCAATTCCACCCGATTACCGAGCCGATGGTGTCACAGGGAAAGGGCCTCAACTCGCTTGGACTGGAAGATGAAATCGCCGGAGGTCCCGGGCTGATATGCGCTCTGTTAATACAGATGAGCTCACCCGAAGCAGAGGCCGCGGTGTACCCAATTGCGCAGGAATTTCAGAAAGATGTTGATGAATACGCTGACTCGATTGGAGCTGGATGGGATTATCGATACCTGAACTACGCCGACCGTTCGATTGACCCGATTGCAAGGTACGGAAAGAAATCCGTCGAGAGGATGCAGGCTGTTTCTGCCAAGTACGACCCAAAGGGTGTTTTTCAGACGTTACGCAAGTCTGGGCATAAAATTCCCACATAATTAAGTCACGGTGCGTTGAACATTGTTGTAGGTTTGGTCTTCGGGAGTATAATAGATCATCTTAGCCGCTAGTTAGTTTTGATGCCATATTCTTCATGTTCGCAGTGTTGACTAGATCTATGAAAGGGCTAATCCGAGCTCAATATCATACTTTACCGCACGGCATCTTTATCTTAAAAAGAGTGGTGTCCAATTTTTTCAAATATCAGCTTCTAAAAAGTCTTTCAACTCATTTCTCCGCGTGCTATCTTGCTACTTTTTTATATAACGCTCGAGATGGAGAAATTTTCAGATACAGATGCCGGCCCACCTAGGATTCCGTCTCTTTGCACACCGAGATCCACTGTCTATTTACGAGGAAAATTTTGCCCTTCCACAAGTCTTAGATGGCAGAAGAGCTCCTTATGCTACCCGTGCCGTAAGCTACTTTAGGATTCTTGATGATGAATGTGAGCTTTTACCTGCCAATCTATTGCTTCATCAAAATCTTGCGATCTTCGGTTAATGCTACCGCTTTTTGGTTATTGTATTGCAAAATATGGAAACTTCACGAATCTGAGATAGAGTATGGTTATGCTACAGGAAACCTCCGAAGCATCTGCAAAATAATTTCCCGTGAAATTGTGCCAGGTTCCTCTAAAAGGTTTTGAAAGCCTTCATCCACGGCCAGATCTTCAATGACGCATGCGGCATAGCATATCATCATTCGTTTCAACTCATCTTTCTCATGTGGGCCGTCGGCTGTGTTCGCACAGGTGTACCGAATCAACTCAACGATATCGCTAACACGTTCTGGATATAGAGAGAACGTAAGGAGAGTTTTATGAAGCTTGAAAAGACTGAGCTCTCTGAGAGAAGCGATATCGTATTTGTCCGCAAAGACATAGAGCTGGGCATGGCATAAAAATACCCTTGTGAACTCTTCGTGCTTTTCGGTATTTGTGCGGGGTTTGAATCTAACAACGGAACGTCCATATGCTGTCGCATTGAAAGTTTTCCATAAGTTTGACGTCCTGGATCGTCCCGCAGGAGCCGGGCCTTGAGAAACTGATGAATCTGCTATCTTCGCTATGTTCTTCTTCCCCTTCTTCTTCGTCTTTGAATTCCATAAGCAATCATCGAAAAGGTCATTTTCTGGCTCTGGCTCTGGTTCCGGCCATGGATCAGTCACGGGTTCTGCTTCTGGAACTGGCTCTGGCTCTGGATCTGGCGCTGGTGGTTCCGCTTCTATCTCGAGAGATTCTAGTGGTGGTTCTGCTGGCTCTGCCTCCTGTACCCCGTTTTCACAGCCAGTCGCATCAATTGCGGATGAATCTAGTATAATCTCCGGCTCGGCTGCGTCATAATCCCCTGTGTATGCGAACTGACAGAATCGGATGAAGGTATGTTCCTCTATGTCCTCTAATATAGCAGATCCGGATTGTGCTTCCGACATGGGCCCATCGACTAAGACGGTTAGAGGTTGCGAGAGCTTTTTGATGGCAGCCTTGTGGGCGTAGAATAGTTTCTTGTCGGGCCCGATGAAGAATTTAAATGGACGGGAAGCAAAGACTCTATCAAGATTAATGAAATTTTAGCTAGGAGTAAAGCCCAAGGAAGAAATAGATGGGTTAGGGTAGGCTCAGGGATTGTTTATCTTACTCTTCGAATGGAATAGCTGCCATCCTAAATTGTCTCCTTTCATGAACTCAGATATGCCCCTATGAACTTTTGACTGAGAAACCAGTTGATAGATGAAGAGAGAAAGAGATGAATTTAGATATGCTACCCAGAAAGAATGAGCGTCTCTTTATAAAACAGTCAACATGTGTTTATAAGGCCCAATGAAGAAGCGACACGGCTTCATGCAGCTTCGTTACAAACGACAAAGGCTCAAGAGACATCCGGTTTTGTAAAGCCTCATGAAACTCGATACTAATTCCGGGTTCAGCATAGAGCTTCTACCAGTAAGCTCGATGAATTCTATGTTTCATCACATTGTCTGTTCACATACGAGATGTCAAGACTTTCTAGATCACCGATTTCTTGGTTAATCTGCGCCTTGCTGCTGTTATGTGAAAATACATTTTGATGATATTGATGTCTCAGAAACTGGCCTGTCTCTGTTTCTGTTTAGAGGTATTGATAAAGAATAGAAAGACTCAGGTTACTCGTTCTTAAAAGAGTTCAAACTCTTTAAGGGGTATCGAAGGCTTGAAGCCTTCGATGTCACGTAAAAGGCATGAACGGCTACGTGATATTGAATCGGTGTTGATGAACTTAACATATACTAAAGAGCGTGGTCTGTCTTTTTATTCTTTGTTGTTGAAGACGGACAGTCAATATTGACTTGAAGACAACACACTGTAGTATGTATTCATGAAACAGAAGTGATGATTTCAGAGAGCTAGCAGACTATAACTAGACATAGCCGACTCTAGCATCTTAGAACTAAATACTAGAACTAAAGATAAGTAACACATCGTTTTTCCCGTCGAGTATAACAACTCTGGCTTCCAGTTTTCCCAACCATCGCATTAATCGAGCCTCAAAAACCTGATGTATCCGTGTGAAATCAACTTCTGCTCGTCTTCAATTTCCCCTTCCTACCCGATACTCAAGCAGCCTGAAAGCCTTCATCAACTGAAGCACAAGATCCTTCGAAAAAGGTGCCATTTCAAGAATGCCCTCAGAGAAATTATTATCGGTCATCAACTCCTCCAAAATAATCGATGCGTAATGAGCGATTAATTCTCGTAGCCTATCTGACCCCGCGGTGTTTTGATAGACGTATTCAATCAGCTTAATCACGTCTCCAACGCGTTCTGGGAACACCGTAAACGCAATGAGGCACTTGTGTAGTTTCCAGAGACATAGATCTCTGAGAGTAGGAATGTCGTATCGATCCGCAAACATGTACAGTTCTGCATGGCATAGGAAGATCTCTTCATATTCAAGGTGACTCTGAGGATTGCGCGGGGCGTCAAAGTCTACTTCGGACTTGCCGTATTCCTCGTTAAGAAATATATTCCAGGGGTTTGTCGGGGCCTTGCGTTTTCTCGCGGTACGATGAATCGGCAGACTAGGGGCAGCTGCAGATCCTGGAACAGCGATCCCTGGAGTAGATGTAGATGGCGGAATTGAAGGTGCCGGCGCGGGTGCCGGCACGGGTGCAGAGGATGGGTGTACAGGAAACAAGGTTGCAAGAGACACTGGTACAGTGGGTGTGTTTCCAGTGAACGCCGGTGCAATGGTCACTGGTACAGTGGGCGCGGAAGCAACAGGCGCGGTTTGAGTGGGCGCTGGTCCAGAGGAGCCGATCTGCGACGACTGGCCAGAGGTAACGGCACCGGGAGCAGCACTAGCGTTTGTTGAAACATTTGAGGGTGGCTGTCGCAAGTCCGGCTGGACGCTGTCATAATCGCCAAAATAGACGAACTGGCAGAACCTCTCAAACACATCCTCAGAGCAGTCTTCCAAAGTGGCGCATCCTTCCACAGCCTCCTTCATGGACCCTAGAGCGAGCACGTTCAAGACCTTGGAAGTCTTTTCTAGATAGTAGACATGAACGTAGAACGGTTTCGCATCTGGTCCAATTATGAACTTGAAGGCGGGCCTTCCTATCACACTAGGACTCAAGAGAAGGTTAGTTAATGATAGCTCATTTAGACTCGTGAAAGATTACGAGAAAACAGATGTAGCTTACTCTTTGAAATTGATGTCCATCTTGAACGAGGGCGAAAGCCTTTACCAAGAACTCATGCGATGACGAAGCGACGAGAGAGCTGGTAGAAATGTGGTGTTTTGTGCGATGTTTTTGAGGTGTTAATATGATGGTGTAAACACCAAGTGAGAACACAACAATCGCGATATCCCGCTATTCGAAATCTAGGGGTGGAGGAATATAAAACCGATTCCGGTAAGAAGTGACGGAATCAGAGTTAAATATCTAAAAGGGTTGAGACGAAAATAGGGGTACGCTCTTCTCTTAGTGTCAGTAGATTGACCTATCTGACAGTCTGAGGCCCGGGAAATGCTAGAAACAAAATCTAGAAAAGACGAGACTACTCTTTAACAAAGAAAGCAAAGAGCAGAAATAATAGGAGTTGAAAGGCTTTCATTGTCGTATATATCATATCATGGAATCTATGTCGGTATACCACTCCCATCCGGAAAATGTGAACTTATTCCACAAACCGCCCTACACGCTCATAAGCAAACTGAGAAGATAGGAAAGAAAGCATGTCAACAGAGACACCCAAGGAGAAGTTTCTTTGATCCATGAGAGAAGATGGCATGACAAACGTTTCATGCAATATGCTTGGCTGCATCACGGATTCTTCGCCCTGAGAGCCACCGAAAGACCATTTAGGAGTTTAGGAGTAAGGAGATTGCAATCGAAGCAAGCGATAGTTCACTGGAAAGGGAAAGGGAAAGTAGTATAGGCGAAACTCTATACAATATCACAAGATAGGGAGGGAGATAAGGGACGTAAAACAATCGTGTGCAAATGAGAGAAATATGAACAACTGAAGAACTCGTATAAGTAAATAACACTTCCTCCAGAAACCCCGACCCATCCGTGGCCACCGAAGCCGACCGTTTCCTAATCGCCGTTGAATAATACGTTGAATAATAGAAATTTAAAAAAAGAATGGCAGAATGATAGTATGCTCACCCGCCGTGCAACACAAACGCCTGCTGTATTTCCCATGGTAGTTGGCGATATCCGGAACCCGAGTTACAACGACATCAAAGATTCTGGATTTTTGCATTTCTCAAGCAGTGGTTCCTGAGCTCTTAGCAGCCTCATCCAGAAGCTCCACAGAATTTGTCTGCAACTCTTTATGGCCGAAGAAATCATCCCCACCGCAATGACTTGAGTGTGGGGTGGTCTCCTCGGGGATTGGAGTTGGAATAGAGTTTGATACCAGGGTAGAATCCACGTTGGAATCTGCCTTCCCCGTTGCCGGGGAGCTAGCATCGGATGAATCTTGTGATTGAGACTCTTGATGTTCGGCGTGCTCCACAGTTTCATCACATTTCTCCTCATCTCCGATAACGGCAGCGAGGCTGCGGAAGTTGAACATCGATTCGCCGCCATGTGAATCAGATCCTATTTGCTCTCCAGATGCTGACTCGACTAATGACGAGGCTGATGAAGACGCACTTGACATGTGCCTTAGATGTGACCGCTTCTGAGGATCTGTCGGGGATGGTTGGAAAAAGGAAGAGCTAGGATGTTCCCGTTCAGGATTACTGGTACAGGTCAGCGGAGTGGGCTTGGACGACCCTGGTGGTGACGAAGTCTCGTCCTGGTTCGATGGGGTGCCCGCGTCCGTTGGTGGATTTCGGTCGACTTCCTTGCCTTTACTTGCTGACGATGTGTCTACGCGTAGTGGAGTCTTGTCACCCCTCTCACTCGAGGTACTGTCGAGAGCTGAGCTACTGGCATTGTTGCTGTATAGACCAGTTTTCCAGGAACTCTTCCCAGCTTTCTTGGCTTCCTTCTCCTTCTTCTTGGCTGCCTTTTTGGCTTCTTTCTCTTCCTTTTTGCGTCTTTCCTCCTCAGAAGCTAAGCTAAGGCGGATAGCTTCCATCATCATCATCTCTTCTAGGTCATCCACCCGGTTTCGTCGTGAACTTCCTCGAGGGGGCGCTAAGTTTCCAGAATTTTCTTCTGAATTCCCATTTTCCCGCTCGTTTGCGGCACGCCTTTCTGACAAAAGTGAAAGAGCATTCAGATGAGATGAATTGCCATGGCTCGGAGGAGAGTCATTTCCTTGGCCGGTTGCTCTTCTTAGGACGCCCCTCCTACCACCCCCTGAGCCCCTGGAATCCCCCGAGCCCCCGGGAGGATGCATGAGATAAGCAGCCGTATGTAATGCAGTAGCAGCGGCAGATCGTCTAGCAGCATGGGCACGTGCGCTGATAAGCTTCTGAGCCCAGTCGGGGCGTATTTTATCAGTTGTGATAACAGTGGGGGCATTTGCCGAAAGGGAAACTGCACGACGTCTTCCGGGGCCAGCTTGGGCATTTGCATTTCCTGAAGAAAGGGATGACGATGATGACATGGGAGATGCGGCAGATGCGAGGGGTCGAGCACCCGGGTGTGTACCATATGTGAGACCCCGGCGAAACGGAGGGGGACTGTAGGTAACCCCGAATTCAGGTTGGACGCAAAAAGGACAAGCTGCAGGTTCGCAAACTAGCTCACCCTCGGATTGGTTTTCTCCCTCGGCGTTGGATGCGGGTGCAGGTGCAGGTGCATTCGCATCGCCCTGCTCATGTTCTGGGGGATGAGGATCCGGGCGTTTGATCTGGACGAAACATTCAGAACAAATTGGTTGATCACAGCATCTCGTTTGATTGAGGTAAGGTGGATAGTAGAGGAAGCAGATTGGGCACTCGGACGCATTTTTGTAAAGATAAGCTTCAATTGGCTGCCCATTGACGAATTGATCAGGAGGGAGCTGGAGTTCACGAGGGCTCATGTCCGACTGTGAGTTATTCTTCGACGATGTTGTTAAAGACGCCAAGGTTTTTGCTCTACCTCGAAATAGTGGCGAATTTGTGGAGCCAGAAGGCATGCCAGACGATTGAGAAAGAGCAGGTGTCGCCGCCAAGGGACTCGACGTTGTATCCGAATTGTATGACTGGGATCTGGAGGAGATTGGCACCATCAAATGTTGTACATTTTTCTCGGAATTGGTCTTCTCCTCAGGAGACCTTTTTGGAAGCTTATATTGTAACTCTGGAGGAATATCATCTGGCGCCGGAATAGGTAAACCCCGTGCTGCGGCCATAAGCTGATGCTCAGCCCAAGAGTCTGAAAAATCATTCAGGCCCTTCCAAAACGGTGCAATTCGTCGCTCAATCTAGAAGGTAATAATTAATAACGAAGGTCCTTATTACTAGATGCGCATTGTGATACACATACCATGAGCTGTCGAACCGTTGGTTTGCTAAAATCTTCGGTGCCAACATAGACTCCTTGTGTGACTAGATATCCTCCGTCCACGTGCTCTTCCTTCATGCTCCGCTCTCGTTCCTTTATTCGCGCCGCACGTTCCTTCTCCAGCTTGCGAGCTTCTCGTTCCTGCTTTGTCTCTCGTCGGTGCTCTAGAGTCTCGGTTCCCCTCTCAGGATTCGTTATCCCCAGAAATGAGAGGTCTGGTCGACTTCCCCGTCGGGGAGCATCTGTATGGAACGAGCGGCCGGAAGGCGCCGGGTGTTGCGACCGACCATTATAATTCGGCGATGAGGACCGATGGGACTGATTATGACGACGGGGTGGTGTCGGAGAGCGGGTCTCCTTTGTCGAAGCGTTACCCATCGTGGCCAAGGCAAGTCGGGTATAGATGACAAGGTATTCCTCGAGGCTATCTTCAATTATTCGAGAGGAGGTAAAATTTTTGGCTTAGGTGGCACCGTTTCCGTCTCCGTCGTATCTTCTGCGATAGACAAAGGGCTTGCTACAGAGAATGTCGACACCGATTTAGAAAAGCGGAGAGGGGTAAGGTGATGAAGCAATGAAGAAGGTGATAAGAAAGCAAGTTGTGTCCATGTGAGCAACGAAGGTGGCTGGTGAATATCAGCACAAGCAGCAAGCTGCAGCTAAGGCACAATCTGAAGATTAGACCTAAGACGAAATCACATCATTCGGGGCAAAATCTTCACTCAGTACTATCTATCGATGAATAGTACCAGCAATATCCGGGAGCGAGATCAGGGTGGTCGGATGCGATATGGGAGTCGGTATGCTGATGCCCAGGACAAATAAATGGGTTGGGATATCACTAGTGCCAAAAAGTCATGAGGATCATGGCATGATGATGATCTCACTTCATGCACTATATCCACAAACTCCCAGCTTGAGTTGGTGTTGGCTGGGTACTTCAAAAACAGTCGTAGTGGCTAATGAGAATGGCTGCATTTGAACAAAGTGCGTTGATATTCCTCGAAGAGTGTGAGAAGAATGAGGATGTTGAAAGAGACGAAGACTTGAAAGCGCGAGAAATCATGCGCCACATGGTAGATTATATAATCATGGATGCATTCAATACGGCTAGTAATCCGGTCCTTTCCCGTGGTACCGTAATCTATAAATCACGTGGGAGCTTTGGCGCCAACGCTATTTTTAAGTTTATCATGTGACTCGCACGAGCCACTAAGAAAGCCTATTCAGAAAGATGAAGAGCAGCTTGTGGATGGAGATGAAAAGCTCAATAGAGGTTAAAAATATAAAAATAGAAGCGGTGATGCCTTATTTTTAGGATATATATAGATATCCACATCTTTCTGGGACTCAGCGGCAATGACATCGGGGACGACTCGTCTGCACATCTCCCCATTCACGCCGGCGCTTCTAGAGACCGTCCTCAACCCTTCTCTCCGGTCCTCTGCAGCAGACATCTCCTTCCATACCCTCGAGACATTCCCTGAAAACAGCTACGGCTACGTCAATCTTCCTACCATGGAGGCAGAGAAACTCAAGAAGAAATTGAATGGCTCAATTCTCAAAGGCAAAAAAATGAAAGTGGAGGAGGCCAAACCGAAGAAAAGACATCGTGTCGAGGAGGATACCAATTCCCATTCAGAAAGCAAGTTCGAAGCTGCGGAATTGAAGAAGTCTTCCAAGAAGCGGAAAGGGGATAAAGATGCGCTTCCTGGCCATGAGCTGTCTCCAGACCGGCATGTGAAGAGAGGTTGGACAGAACCGGGGAAGCGAGAGAGGCACACACACAAATCAAAAACGAAGGAGAGCAAATCCAGTTCCCAGCGATCGAAGTATACCGACAATCCTGAATGCATATTCCTGACCAAACCTCCCGCGAACCAGGCAGTTGTCGAGAAGGTGGAGAAAAAGAGGTCCGGTACAAAAGGCAATGAGAAAGACTCGGTGGTGGTTCATGAATTCGCAAAGACCGTCAAACACCCCACCTTTTTACGTTCCGGTGAAAATGTGGAGGAAGCAACTCTCACGGACGGGTTTGTGGAGGGAAAAGGTTGGGTTAGTCGTGGAGGCGATGTCAAAGAAGCTGCCAGAGAGGAGGAAGCAAAGGCTACAAAGGGGGCGCCTGGACGTGTAAAAGGAGGGAAAGACAAAATAAAACCTATTGCTAAGCGACCTGCGAAAGAGCCGTCACCGCAGGAATCGTCCTCTGGGAACAGCAGTAGCGAGAGCTCGTCTAGCGCTACGTCGTCAAGTGAAGAGGACACAGATAGGACCGATGCGGATGATGATGATAGTGAAACGACAAGCACATCGTCGAGTGAAGATACCTCGTCGAGTTCCGACGACAATGAGGAGAGTGCTGACGAAGAGACTCCCGGAAAATTGGATAAAGCCAAAGCTACATCAACACTTCCTATTCTTTCTTCAGGCACACCCATCGCGAACCCCCCTGAAGAATCAACAAATGGCGACGGATCTGTCCACCCTCTTGAAAAGCTGTTTAAACTTCCAGCCCCAACAACCCCAAAATCTGCACCTCGCCCATCACTAGAAATCCAGACCCAATTCAGCTTCTTTGGAGGCGAAAATGGAGATGACGATGATGATGATAGCAACGATGTTGAAGGCACGCCAGTTACTGGATTGGAGCCTCCTCAAACACCTTTCACCAGGCAAGACCTCCACACCAGGGGGGTTAGAAGTGCGGCCCCGACACCAGACACCGCTGCGCCGCAACGTATTTCTTTCTGGGAGAATAATGATAATAATAACTACGGCTACGATGACGAAGATGACGAAGAGTATTACGAGACTCCGAACGCTAAAAAGCAAAAGCAAGATACTAATGGTGGGGATGCTAAGAGTAAGGGGAAGGGGAAAATTACCGGTGCTGATGGGGGTGATTTCGCCTCTTGGTTCTGGGAGAACCGCGGCGAGAATAATCGAGCTTGGAAGAAGAGGCGGCGAGAGGCGGCGAAGGAGAAGAGGCAGAGGGAGAATCGTCGGAAGGGGAATAAGGGGAAGTAGAAGTGGTTGCTTTTGGGAGTTTTATATATTGCATTTAGCATAGGCGTTGTTGGATGGAGCTGGTCGGCGGCTAAAAAAAAATATATATATTTACTTTTGTCTACCATTCTTATGCTTAGATGTTCCCAGGAGTATATAGTTCATGGTTCTACCTTGGATATAGTGAGGAAAATAGAAATATTAAAGACGTGAATTCTTTATTTCGGCAATAACTTCGAGGCGTGTTACTAAAAGCCATTCGGAAGGTAAGATCATGGAACGGGGAACATTATCACTATCTATCTAATACCATAGCACTCAGCAAGGCGTAAGAACAAATGCAAACAACCACCTCAAAGAGGAGAGAGTGCATTTAAACAAGATCGTTGATCACCCCGCATTCCACCGACCCATACCCACTATCGCCTAAAACAACCGTAATCCCCTTAACCATCTCCGTCCTAATCCCCTGAACTAGCTCCGTCTCAATCCCCTTAAATACCTCCCTCGTAATCCCCTTAACCAGTTCCATCCTAACCCCATTAAATAGCTCGGTCCGAAAATAAACTGCCGGTAGGGGAGGAAGTCGTTTACCAGGTGTCGTCGACAACGGCGAAATTTTCCGTAGATGGTTTCTAATCGTTTCGATTGAAGTGAACCCTAGCTGGCTTGGTAGAAGGCCCGGCCGGCGCGTTTGTGTTCTCGGTTGGTGGGATCGGAAATTGAGGCTGGCTGCCTGTCCCACCAGGCGCAGGTGCCGCAGCAGAATTAGGTGGTTGGTTTGGGCTTGCTCCCGATCTGATAGACCCTTCCCTGGCTGGTGGATTGGGAGCTGGCACGTCGGGCTCAGATGCTGGTTCGTTGCCGCGGAGGTTGGAGTTTTCAATACTGTTGGATGGGTTGTTGTGTTGGTTTGCTACACCCAATCCGGCTTCTTGGCCGTGCGCAGGATTCGCCTCTACTTGCGGAGCTTGCTGGAGGATGGGCACAAGAGGGATATTTTGTTGATTGAAGTGACCATTCTGGTGGGAGGGAGGAAGAGGAGGGACGTTGGTCGGGATATTCGGCTGATTACCCTGCAAATGGGCAAATCCTCCAAGAGGCTGCAGGCGAATCGCCGCTTGCTCGTTATCTAGCCGTGTCCTGCGACGTGTCGGGTAAAGCAAGACTGAGGGGAAGATGAATGCGATAAATATTACCAACGACGCGAGGAAGAGTTTGTACAGCAATGTATCGACGTGGTTATTCTCGTGTAGTCCCATCAAAGTTATCGATGCCGTCAAGCATATAAACGCAATCGTCAGAACAGCCCACGAGGAATAAAGCAGTGTCCCATCTTCATAGATATCGCGTATCACGAGCCACAGAAGGCTTGGCCGTGGGTTTGGTTGTCTAGGACCAGGCATTTTGGCGGATAGCTAGTGTCAAGGAGTTCGATAGGATAGGAATGAAAGAAGGTGTAAAGGTGAGTAAATTTGACTTGAAACTTGAAAAAAATCTAACACGACACAAAACTACCTTCAGGAATGAAAGCGTAGATCCAGTCAACAAGGAACATTAATATCTCCTAGTGCGTTTATATGCGCGCCGAAAAATTAGGCGGGGACTGTCCAATCACTTAAAACCAAAAGGAACATTGGACGTGGTATCTCATAGTGCATGTCATATGTTTGCCCGTGCTGGATAGAGGAAGAAGGACAATAATTGCTAACTTTTAAGAACAAGTAAGAAACCCCCATTGACTTTGCCAGCTTGAAGGATCAAGCATTGTTGACATTCTGTTAAGCTAACGCTTAACAGCAGGCGGCAGGAAATATGACTCCTTTTGCAAACCAAGAACGATATATGCCCGGCCGGGTCCAGGGAGGGCAGAGCTTGAAAGAACCCCAACGGCACACTCTCAGCAGGACAGAGAGCAAACACAGAGGGGGAAACATTTGCATAATGAGACACCAAAAATGGGATCCATTGGCTAGCAAAAGGTCCTTACAATGGTTATCAGCTTGAGTACCTAGCCATCAAAGAAACGGATGACATGACTGCAGCGGTAGGTCACAGTGAGAAGACCAGCCCAAAGAGAATTCTCTTCTAGATTTTGGAAACATAATTGCTTGTCAAGCAACTAGCAGCAGATACGACCAAAGAATATACTCTCACCGGAGCAAACACCTTTTGATAGCCTGGAAACATTGGAGTCTTATGTTGTTAAAGAACAAAGGCAACAGAGGAGGTCCTAAGAAGCTTTCACGATCAAACCCTTAGCGCCAAACCCCCATGTGGGCCGGCAACTCTAAAAATATTAACGTTTAGCGCATCCCACGTGACCGAGCCATCATAATCTGGCTTTCGAGAGGAAAGACGGGCGGGCAAGCAAAGCAAGCAAGCAGAGCTGCAAGTTTTCAGGAATGAGAACAACGACGTATCTCCCATCATGATACCCAGAACCCCCTTTCTTCTTTATTCTATAATACTCCTATCCTTGGTTTCCTTTGTCTTCGCCAGCAGTAAGCATCTGTCTTCCCCCCGATCAGGCTCCCATATGGGTACACTCCAAGCTAACCCATAACTTTCTTTTGCGCCACTACAGCTCCGACCTCATTCTGCAAATGTACCTGCTTTTCCAATAGTACGATCATCCAACTCGGACCGCCCGACTCGAAGACGACGACGCCGGCTGGTTATGACGGGCTCTACGGGCGGGAGTTTGAAGATGAGGACGACGATGGGGAGGAGGGAAATTTACTTGCGAAGAGGGCGAAGAGTACCGGAGATAAGAAATATAGGAGTTTGAATTGCAATGATTGTAATCGGCAGTTCTGTTTGGATTATCATCTGCCGAAATGCAAAGGGGCGAAGGAGAGTGATGTTTATACGACTTGTTTTCGTGAGTTTTATCCTACCTTTTCATGAGGTTTGGTTACGAGAAGGAATGGATGATAGGCCCATAAACAAGAGTGGAGGATATTCCGGGGAGATTTTGCGAAACAGAGGTGATGGTTTGTCTGGGGAAACACGGATATTCTGACGTACTTTGCAGAGCGCGATTCCGTGAAAGACGAAGCGGTCGTTTTCATATTCGTATTCGCTACTGCGGGTCTCCTTACATGGGCCGCAATACGGCCATGGGCAAACAGGTGGATGGAAGTAAGTCGACAGCCTCCCTTTCCAATATCCCCAGGAGATAGCTTCGGCTAGATTGGTCTATGCGGTGGGCCTTGCGAAACTACGAACTAATGCTATGTGTGTTGAACAGTCATGGAGAGAAAGGAGAGCATATATCCCTGTCTCTGCAGAGACTGGCAGATAGAAGAAGAAACGTTCCCATGAGATGAGTGTGCGTGTATGATATATATTTTGATATACCCGGAAGGAATACCAAGGCGTTCCCCCGCATATTGAGGCCCAAAGGCTATTTCTCGGCGTCAGATTGTTTCGCTCCATATTTCACAGATAAAATTCGGCATTAGGGACTAGTTTTATGCAGCGCGTCTGCTGCACGTCCCTGGTCCAAGGCACGTAATGCAATATGCAAGCTCGTCACTCCTCGGTCCAGGGAATACGAGGCGGTCGAGATTGTGAGCAGGGACTTAGTCGCCAGGAATAGGAGACGAAATGGAACTAATTCCTCTGTAAATGTCTTAAATCCTATCATATTTTAGCAAGAGCATTCTGTATCCACCATAGCTTTCTGGCTCCGTTTTGGGCGTATTCCCTTCTTGTGATCTTGCACGGAGTGTTGGGGATTGAAGGTGGGAGTGGTGTCATATTTATTATTGTGAGGTGTGGAGTACCAAGTGTTGCTGTTTCCATTTCAGGCATGCATGAAGGTTGGAGTGCGAAAAAGAGGGGGAAAGGGCAAATGGATCAGCGGGGAGCATGATGGCTGAGTCTCGGAAAGTGGAAGAATTCGCTGGAAGAATCGAGGTGCAAAGCAGCAAAATGTGCAATGTCATGCGGAAGATCGAAGAAATTATAGCACAGATACTGCAGCAAAATTACCCATGCCTTCGGTGCGTAATCATTCGATGTAGCATCAGAAATCGCGAGAAAGAGGCCAAAAAGAGCAGTCTGAAAACGACCAAGTCCGAATTTTCGTGTGGAGTTGATTTATCGTTCAATCGAGACCACAACTTTGATATTTAGCTGCAGACACTTGCAGAGTCAGCGCTAGCAATAGGCCAATGAAATATTCAGAAGTATCAAAATCATGAGTTGAACAAAGATAGTGGCAAGCCTGGGCAACGTTTCTAGGATTTGGAGCAGAAAAGATTTCTCCGAGCTTGAGGATGCAGCGCTATTGAGGCTTCAGAGAACCAACAATGTCTTGCGCTTTTCTCTATCATATCCTCTCTCCGATCCCGGTGTATGCTAGTGGGAGATCTTCAGGATGGCTTTTCACTCTTCCTATGACCGATTCTCCTGTTCATACTGACGATGACTCTGGGTTTGGGTACAACTGAGGTTTCTTGCCGCTGAAGCTGTGTGGATATTCAAAAAGAGTACGACATCGAACCATAAAATAATGTGGACCGCATCGCATGACTCCAGTTTCTTTGTTTTCGTTCAACCTTTCTCGCTTCCCTGGAAGGGCTTGTGCATTGTCTTTCCCCTCCCCCTTGCTAAATTTTTAGCTTGGGACTCCGTCGTCGGGTATCAAGGAGCTAAGGATACGTACGGTCTGGAATTGCGAAGATGTCTCCGGAATTTCGTCCCGCCTCTTCATATCAGAAGCCGTAGAAAGGTGAAGTACATCAAGTCAAGTGAGCAGTCAGGAAAAATAATCTGATTCAGGAAAGGAGCATGTCCGTAGTTGACTGAAGATGTTTCACTCTCTTCCTCACGAGGAATGTTGCCTGTAGAAGCGAGAATGGGAGTGAGGATACCGGTTTCCTAAGAAAGATAAGATAGCGAGCATCCCAAGGGTCGGAAACCCCTCCATCGCGGTTACTAACCGGGTTTGGGCCGACTGTCCCACTCTTTTTCGTCGAGACATAAAACTTTTCGCCGTGTATAAGTTTCCCCCTTTCGCCACTTCCCAAACAAAAATCTTTCTTCTTCTTCCTCTTCCCTCTTCTCTCAACTACTCATATTTATCTTCCTACGCCCATTAAACTGAATTAAAAGACGACAAACATTTTCACCAACCTATTCAACAGCTGATAATAAGAGATTATATTTTAGAACGACCACCAACCGAAGTGATAAGCAGGTTTCAGGGTGGTGATTTGAGAGACTGTGCTTGCGCTACGAGGATCGATTCAACACAATAGCAGGCTCATATCTTGAAAGAAGGAGACCTGGTAGCTGTGGTTGATTGGGAGGACTGCCGTAAGAATCATATTAGGTTCTAAAGAAAATGAGATTAACAAATCAGACAAGACAACAAACTCCCGTCGACGATAAATTTCCGACTCTTCAGCTCTTCATCCTCGGTGAGACACCCCATTCCTTTGCTCTCTGATCGCAGCGGTGTATCCTATCTTTTGGAATATGCCAGAATTCGTTGGACCCGTTGCTAACTATCGGACCTAATAGCAATATGTCGTGTGGCCGAGCCCATTGCATTGACCTCCATCTTCCCATACTCATGGGTGATGGTCAGGAACTTTGGCATTGGCGATGAGAGCAATGCTTCCTTCTATGCAGGAATCCTAATCTCCGCATTCTCTCTATCAGAGAGTCTCACAGGCATGTTCTGGGGCGGACTCTCTGATCGAATCGGTCGAAAACCCGTCCTCCTCTCCGGTTGCTTCGGTACCCTCGTTTCGCTCCTCATCGTCGGGCTTTCCCCCAATTTCTGGGTAGCCTTGGTTGGTCGAATTGTGGGAGGATTCTTGAATGGCAATATCGGCGTCATCCAAACAATGGTGGGAGAACTGGTGAAAAATCCAGAGCATGAGCGTAAGAAAATACCCTTGGTCCGCTTAGCTTGGTCCCTCCGCTAACTATTTTAAAGCACGAGCCTATGCTGTCATGCCATTCGTCTGGTCAATTGGAACGATCATTGGGCCCGGTAAGACAACCCCCCGTTTGTGGTATAGGTGCTACCATGTTTCTAGTATATTTTATCCGAAGAAGCTTAACAGCTAACAAATCCCAGCAATCGGTGGTACATTTGCATCTCCTGCGCACACGATGCCATCCCTATTCTCCCCAGATGGCATTTTTGCCAAGTTCCCTTACCTTCTCCCCAATTTAATCTGCGCTGGATTACTTTTCATTAGCATTATCCTGGGATATTTTTTGTTAAAAGAAACTCATCCAGACCTGCAGCCTTGGATCGTTTCTGCTTCCAATGACCACTCAGCTACAGAGACTCCTTTGATGGCCACTGCTGGATCCACTGCCCATTCAGGTGCTGATTTGAGAGCCGAATCCTATGGAACCTTTAATGATGTTGATATCCGTGAAGACCAGGAATGGACGGTCAAAGCGGATGGCACCTCGAGACCACCTTCGTTTTCCTCAGCGTCGGAGTCGAAGAAAGTTTTCACCAAGCGTGTGACAATGCTTATCGTCGCATTGGGAATATTCACATACCATTCCATGACTTATGATCATCTCCTTCCAATTTTCCTCCAGGACAAGGCCATTAGGAACATTGGAGATTCCCCGTTTGACATTCCGGGAGGACTTGGCCTTGAGACTCAGACCGTTGGCCTTATCATGTCCGTGAATGGTATAATTGCCCTTGTGATTCAGGCCGTTGTTTTCCCAGTTTTCGCATCCTGGCTTGGCGTCTGGAAACTCTTCGTTATGGTTACCATCTTGCATCCCATTGCATACTTTATAGTTCCATTCCTTGCGTTCTTGCCAAAAAACCTTCTCTTCCCTGGAATATACGCCTGCCTAACCGTCCGGAATTTCTTATCGATTCTCGCCTACCCGGTCCTCCTAATCCTTATCAAACAATCTAGCCCGTCAGCTTCGGTTCTTGGAAAGATCAACGGCCTTGCCGCCTCTGCTGGCGCGGCGTGCCGGACTATTGCACCACCCATCGCTGGCTTGTTGTATGGCCTTGGTTCCAAGGTTGGATTTACCGGTATCGCATGGTGGGGAAGCTGTCTCGTCGCGATATTCGGCGGCCTTCAGCTGTGGTTCATGAGTGGAAAAAAGAACACCTCCGTGTCCATCAGAGCCGCAGCCCCTTGCCTCGCAGGCGCCATCAACCACTCCACCGATGACGGCGTATCCAAGGACAACATTATCCATATCGTTGTCGAGGACCCCGAATCCGAAGCGGAGGCCGTTTAAACCCTGAGGATATCCCGTGTTTTACCTATTCGCTTTATGGCCACTGAAAACGCGTCTACGCCTAGCTTATCGGAGAATCCGAACAAGCTACCGAACAAACGATTACTTTTCCTTTCTTATTATGATTCTGGGTATGCATAATGCATGGCGTTTTTTGGACCAAAAATATTTGACAAATTTTCCGTTGTGGGTTTAAGGCGGGAAAAACGGTACAACCTGGCGCATCTTTTTTGATTTATCTTGTTTCAATGCTCAGGTGTTCAGATGGTGTTAGGGTTCTGGCTTTATTTCTTTCCCCAGGAGTTATACATTTGACAGAAGATATGCGCCTCATAGACGTCTTTATACCTACTTAATTGCTTTTCAGGTGATGAGATGACGCGATGGGATGAGAGTTTACTGAAAGGACTGTGATGTATTTAAGACTTATGAGAATAGTTAATGGGAAAGAGATTTAAGAACTAAACACGATGCTACTATAATATCTTTTGGTGATCGCATTTTTGAATTAGCGATTTCGGTTTTCTAGGATGCAGAAATCATGTATGAATGGCTTTTGTATTGAAAAGGAGGAAGTCGCTATCGACTTGCCTACCTGCAAAATTATATCTTCGCTCCCGAATATTCCGCTGGAATCAGTTCAAACAATCGCATCACTATCACTTTAGCTCGGACGGGACTCCTATGAGCTATATTTATTATTCCTTTTATCTTTACTCCCACCACCTACTGATATAGGTCCTTACCCTACACCACCACGGGCCACACCCAATACATCAAATCATCACACTCTAAAAAAAAAAAAAGGAATGACACAGATCAGGAGAACTTCACGACTCTCCATTCGAAAAACACACCCCGACCTTCGGCAAGGGAGGGTTCTCGAAGGTAACGGATATATTCCACAGAAAAGAAAATGTGTAAACGCCGAGAGAGAATGGGGGCCGAGGTATAGGGCATCGGAGGATGGGCAGGAACCGGGTTTATTTCATCGGAGTTGGTGTGGTGGTTCGGATAAGGGTGAGATATATGTATACTGTCTGTGGGGAGGGGATTAAGGAGGGATATGTTAGCTGATATATTGTGAATGCTGCAGCTCTCTATCCGGCAAAACGCCAGCCGGAGGACTTGGGGTTTGAAGAAGAGAGGGCTTTTCACCGGTCATTGTTTGGTTCTTCTGCTATGTATGGGCAATACCTTCTCCCAGCTGGTCCTGGGATCGAGGCTAGCCGTTCGGGTAGGTTTTAATCTCGCTATGGCGTTGAAAAATAAAGTAACGCAGGTGAACTGACTTCGCTATTTCTCTGGCAGGTCAATTTGTCCAAGCAAGGCAGCAGGCAATACCTAAACAAGTGTCCTCGAGCACACGCCCGGTAACAGAGGAGACATTACCCATGTTCTCTCCTAAGTTAGGAGCTGCCGTTCAACTCCCGGGATGGCACGTCAAGGATCCAAAGTCTAGCGTTAACCGCCATCCGCGACGGTCTGTATATGAGATATATTTTGGTGATGACTTTGGGCCTGATTTTGAGGCTGCACAGGTGGCTACTCGGGCATCGGCTGACGTTCTTTCGAAGTGATCGCACGGGGGAGAAGGTCTAACACTTTGGATATTTTTTGGGAGTGTTCCATCCGCTAGAATGAGACGTGTTCCCGGTAGTTGCAATCGTTTCTTTCCCTAAATGTAGGGACTTGGAGGAGTACTAGTTTTGGGGGAGACAATATTCTTAATTGTCAAACTGCCTGCAAGTTGGACAAATTCTTTCCACTGAATACAATACCCCATTTCTTTAAACAGCCTAAATTCTCGAAATCAAGCGTCAATTATTGAGGAAGACAGGAGAAAAGATGCTTCTTCAAGATAGCTCTAGGAAGCTCTCGGAGGTTCGATGCGAACAAGGTCAACTCTAATGTTCCAGGAATAAATAATTCTCCAGTCCATAGGCATCTCCTATTGAATATCAAAATATATTGTCTTAAAGATCTGTATCATAGTGCTGTAGAATCCTGATATCAAGAAGAGCAATGTTGAACTCTGTTCGATGATGTCAAATGCCAAGAAAATATGTAGGGCGCTAAAAATAAAAAGTGGGACTGTCAAACTTACACGCTAGTACCATAAACGGTTTAGCTTTATTTACTTTCTTGTTGTGTGTTGCTCCCCCAATCCGTGACCTTCAAACCCATCAACAACAATCATCTAAAAGAACGGTCTGCACAGATTCCTTTCAAGCTTGAAGAATTTCATTATTTAATTTCACGCGAATGCTTTGGACTGTTTATCACTTGCGACGAGTGATACAGTTCATAATACAGTTATCTTTTCTCTCAACATTTCATTCTGCCCAATTTTTTGACGACTGAATGATTCCGGTAAGTGTGAGCTTCCATCAAGAAAGATTTTCCCATGGCGTCTCGAAATTGAAATTGACTTCTTCTGCAGAGCATTCAGAATTGAAATCTATGATCTGGAGGCCTTCCTGAAATCGAAAGGTCCCTGAAAAGTCAACTTTCACACACACAAGGCCTGTGGCCAGCGCTCCCAACATGTCACATCCTCTCTCGCCTCTCTCGAGTTCAAATCACAATGCCCGAATCCGCTCCCCAGCTCATACAACACCTACTATTGGTAGGGTGATGGATATGGATAACGGAAAGGAGAACGTGAGCCCGATCAGATGGGATTCTCCATCACCAAAGAAGGAGGAGCGCAAGGAAGAAGAATTGGCCGTTCCCGAATCGACACCGGTCCAAGATTCACTGATTGATGGTATGGACGATGAGGATAGCGGTGTCTTAGCGCCAAACCCACCCAGTTCACCTTTCCAGACAGAAGCGTTTAGCGTTACGTCAGAAGGGATAAAGGAGGATAATCCTGCAGAAGTTGAGGGGACGGAATTATCTAGGAAGAGATCTCATGAGGAGATTTGCGTTGACGAAGAAGACGAAAACGATGACGATGACGATCTTCGACCAAATCAAGGTCTGACAATCGCCGTTGATAAGATGGTAGAGGAACATGAGCGCAAGCAACGTTGCGTGGAGAATAACATGAATATTGATGATAGTATGGAAGCAGAGGGCAATGCGGAAAACCACCAGGATTTGGAGGAGAACCGCGATCAAGAAGTTGGGAATAACACGATCAACGAGAAGCTGAACGAAGGTATGAGCACCGTCTTTCATGAAGCCGATGGTGAAGGTGACTCTTCGATCATGGAAGAGGGCAACGATGCCCAGATCGAGGAGGGTAACTCTATGGACGATACGTGTTTAAGCAATTTTTCTGCGGTACCTAATGCAGATATGACACTTTTTTCGAAGATGAGACAAGTATCACCGGCGAAAAGGATGAGAGAAGAGCGTTGGAGTCCGAGTAAACAAGCTCGTGACGCGCAATACAATGCCAACGTTACTTCAACCCCAGGCACGGTCCGACGGGACGCTAGAACGAACCACATTTCAGAAGTGGATGATGATTCGGGCTCATCTCCTACAGGATCACCGACACCGAGGAAAGGAGGTACAGGAAGATTGAGCGACACCACAAATCTACTGGATTTCACGGACCAGTTCAATGCATTTGCCCAAGCCTCCCAGGCCTACAAGACACACAATGGAAGAATATCAACATCCCCTTCTCGTCGTGCGGCCCGTGCCTCTCCCTCCAAAGCGGGCGCTGACAGCCTCCGTACCCCGGCCAAATTCAATTTATTGGACTTTGATATCCCACCAGCTCCAACCCCACGTTCCATACCTACGATCACTCCTCGTGAACTCGAATCACTCAAGTCTAGTTTCCTCTCCGAGATATCTTCGTTAAAGGCAACTCTGAGCGGTAAAGACGCTGAAGTTACTAGCTTGAAGGAAGCTGTTGCTGATGCAGAGCGACGAGTTGGTGAGGCCCTGGAAGAGGTGCGGAATGAGTGTGCCAAGAAGGAAGCCCTAGAAGTCGAACAGGGTGAATGGGAAAGAAGAGGAAAGGATATGGAAGAAGTCTTAAAAGAAATCCGAGCGGAGATTATGGAAGGGGAGAGAGAAATTGCAAAGTTAAACAAGAGGGCCGAGGAAGCCGAAAAGGGCAAGGAGCAGCTCGAAGGTCGCATTGTTGAATTGGAAAGTCAACTTTCGGCGGCAAGAAAGGCCGCAGTCAACGCGACCCCTTCTAAACCTACTCCGAAATCAGATGATGCTACAAGCGAGAGGACCTCGGAAGATACAGCGAGGGAAGTTCAGGATGCTGTCGAAAAGGTTGCTCGAGAACTTCATACACTTTATAAGGGAAAGCACGAGACCAAGGTGGCCGCCCTAAAGAAGAGCTACGAAGCACGATGGGAGAAGCGAGTTCGGGACAGCGAATCTAAACTTCAGAAGGCGGTTGAAGAGAACGACCGCCTCAGAACTGAGAAGGATGCGACCATGTCTGGAGTTGTCCCAGGACCTAGTAACAACCACGAGGAAGAAGCTGGAAATACTACTATGAACGCAAGCTTGATCGCCAGAGATCCAGATGAGATTGAGGCAGAAAAGCGTGTTATCGAAGCTCGCCTCAAGGGGATGGAACAGGAAATGGCCGCCGTCAAGCAAGAAAGCGAGATGCTGCGCTCAGAACTGAAAGCTGAGAGGACAGAAAAGGGCGAACTTGTCGCTGTGGTGGATGAGTGGATGAACATGCAACAGCAACAGCAGTTGGAGCAGCAACAAAAATCTGCAGTCACCCCTGAACCGCCAACGCCGCAAAGAGCTCAACCAACCACCGGTAAGAAAGAACCGGTTGAATCCGCCAGACCAACGACCGAAACGTTAACACGCAGTATTGCTCGCCCTGGCACGAGTGGGATGAGGCCACCAACAGCTATGGGCACATCTAAGCTAGGCAGGTTTGGTATGCCTGGTGGCCATACTCGGGGAAATAGTGGTGGTGCTGGAAGAGCAGCTCCTCTTGCGGGTGGGCCTGGTGCTGGGAGAAGCGGTATCATGAGTTCTATTGAAAGGATGGGAAGGGGAGGCGGTGGTGTTTAATGACTTGAGATGACTATTTACTAGTTTTTGATACTCTTTTTCCTTTGTTGTTGAATTGGAGCGGTTGGCTTCCTTTGTGTTCTTGCTTATGTCTAAGGAAATGTTAATGATTCTCCCTTTCTTTAAATCAGTTCTCTTTGGTCCGGTTCTTATCTCCTGGGTGTTTGTGTACGCAGTATGTGTGATAGGAATGGTTATTGAACGTCTTCCTTTTCAAATACTTTCTCCTGTAGTCTAGTATGCATGCTGTTAGGGAAGATAAGGATGTCTGGTGTTTGGTATCCAGTTCACTAGAAGGAATGGCAGATTCGAGAATTTTATATGACTTTTTTTCAAGAGAATTCGTCGTATAAATAATACAGAGTGCGGAGTAGATTCATCGAACGTTAGGTAGGATATGAGAGGAGATTTATTCATATCATATTAAATGGAAGCCGGAGTGGAGTGAGAAGTAAAAAAATAGTACAATGGGCACCAGGCCGAAATAGAAATAGGTATCATGGAGCATACTTGCCGTTGATGGTGGAGTTTCTTTCCTCCTGGAGTAGAGGATATCTGTTTAGAAGCTTAGAAGTAGGTATCATTCGCTGCGAAGCGCTTTCTCCACCTCAGCAGCCATATTGTAATTTGCGGGATTTTTATCCTTAGAACCCTTTGGCATGACAGCTATATGGAAAAGAGGTCCGTATTAGAGAAATAGATTCGGATGGCAGGTACATTGGGGTTGGGATGTCAACTTACATATCACATAGAGAATGAAATACAAGAAAAATTCCTCGAATATATTCAGATTCTGCTTCTTCGACTGCCTCTGCCTGGCTTCGTCGAGGATCTTCTTGACACGGGGTTGTCGGAGAGCCATGTGTTTCTCTGCGGCTTGTTTGATGGCGAGTGTATATGTGGCTTGCTCGTCTGACTGCGTACTATCGCTTGCTTTTAGGTAATGTGATAGGAAGAGGGTGAAGGACTCTACGTCCTCGAGGGCTTGAGAGGATCCTTGCCCGGATGTAGGTGGGAGCGTATGTGCAGCATCACCGAGAAGAATCAATCCATCCCTATGCCACGTCGGTAATTCGGGGGTTGTCCAGACCGGGTACATAGTTTCTAGTTCGACGGAGTTGATGATCTTTTGGATAACTGGTAGACGCCAGTTCCCGTGTCTTTTGCGTAGATCGCGGAGAACTGCCTCCCGGTCTATGGATTTGGTATCTGGGCAGTCCTGGGTGTAGTATGTGGACCACCAGGTCACGATATCTCCAGGCGATGCAGTCCCGGAAGGCTTTGGACTTCCAGCAGAGTCGGAGTAGACGTATCCAAAAAAGCCGTTTCCACCAAATACGATAGTCATCATACCGGGATCGATATGAGTTTGGAGATCGGTGGAAGGGACAAAGCCTCCAACACCGACAAACCCCCTATCACATTCTGGTTAGATGACATAGCAACACGTCCATACCTAGATTTAAGCAACTTACTCATAGTGCGGCGGATACGGATCCGCTTCCGCTTCCTGAAAGACAGCTCTCCGCACAATACTCTTTAATCCATCAGCTCCGATAACAAGATCAGCTTCCTCATCAGGGCTGCCGTCAGCAAATTTGACAGTATTCCGCCCTTCCGAGCTCGATATAACTTCAGAAATCCGCTTGTTCACAATAATATCATCAGGTACACGATCCCGCAGGCAATTCCAAATAGCTTGTCTACTCATCGCCACAGAATTCATGGGCGGATCGTCATCGTTTCCAGCAAAAAAACGCCCTAGATTCCAGCCGTAAGAATTCATAAACTTCATATGGCTATAGGGATATCCGGATTTCACAACGTCGTAGTAGAGTTCTTCGTCGAGGCGTTTCAGAACGCTCAACCCGTTAGGGCTAACACCAAGACCTCCGCCGACGACGAGGGTGGCGGAGTGGGTGTCTCCGGCGGGAAGTGCACCAAGAGGTTCCTTTTTGGAGGTATCATATGCTTCGTATATTGTGATTGAATGCGAAGTTGATTCGGGGAGATGCTTTTTCAAGGAAAGGTATGAGGACAAGCCGCTGATACCGGCACCAACGATAATAATCTTCATGTTGACGAGATCTTCTGGGAAGACAATAAGAGCGCTACAGTAAGCGTCTCAAAAACTTGGGGAGAAAACGAGTTCGAGATGGGAGGTATATCAGGTATTAAATATCCCCGAGAAAGAAAAGAGAATGCACCACCGGAAGGACCAGGTACCCAGTTCCTGCTTCTTCATCAAGATGTGAGAGAATGAGAAGGTTCAAATCTTTGAGAACAAACATGAATCAGTTCCTCCCTCCTATAAATAAAGACTTGGAAAATATAGCGGCCTTGAGCCTCCGCAATATTGTCAGCTCGTATTCCGATAGACGCCACAGAAAACACGGGCGACGACGACTCTTATCCGTACACGTTCATCGTCTTATGAGTCATCTTCGACATAGGACAAATGCAAACGTTTCTTAGGGAATATCGCGATCAAATAAGCACCGCATTCGTTACTATAGGCCTGCGTTGGTTTTAGAAACCTTTTCAAGTGTTTAACAGCGGAATGAGCCTGGCATGTGAGGTGGAAATATATATATTTATCTTGAGCAGTGTCGGGTTTATGGAGCTTGAGAATAATTTGGTTCAAGTAATTTTCTTAGAAACAATATAATGCTTATATATGTTATGGGGATATATAGATGTTGACCCTTAACGGACGACTTGACAGTTAGACTAGACTTAAAGATAAAACGGGACAGGGGGGAAACACTGTGATGGGGGGTACCAAGACAGTACTAATTCCCCAGGGAATGGGGAAAGGAAGGGAAGTTTATTCTCCTTAAAGGATAAAACATAATTGATTCGATTCTGCATAGCTATTGTGAAAGTGTTACTCATACTGACAAATATCCCTCTTTGCACTCTCCCCATGTCCTTCAATAGTTTTTTTGTTCTCTTTTCTGAAGATGGGTGATATATCATCTCCTTCCCAGCCGTAGTCCGCAATACTCCTTCCATTAACAAGGCCTTTCTCAGGTCGCAATCGCTTCGTCAACATTACCACAATCCCTTGCCAATAATTCCTTGATTAATCACACAATCGTTTCTTTCCCTGGCCGTGATGCTTTTCCCACTCGCAATTTCATATTTCCCGTCCATAACCCTTTCACCTAGTCGCAATGCCGTTCCACCCCTAAAGAAGATTTTTTGCTGCAGTCCCGTTGTCTAGTCACAACGCCTTTTCCAGCCTTAAGCACCATTTCCGTAAAAAAAAGGCTTTTCCCAGTCCCCGATGCTCCAGTTCAGTCATAAACCCGTTGTTCAGTCGTAATCCCCAATTCCAGTCAATTCAACTATCACGTTGCTCTTTCATAAAGCCTCATTCCACTTAATAAGCAACATCTAATTCGAGGAGTGACCGCGGGTGGTCAGATTCGAAGTCATCGTCCGGTGAGAAACTCAAGCAAGAAGAGGCACCGTGGCTGAAAGCCCAATACAAAGGAGGGTCAATCTCATTCTAAACTCATAAGTTAGTTTTGAGCGTAATCATACGGGAGGAATCAAAGATACGCACCTTGGGGACGTCCAAAACATCCACTTTCATTTCCAGCCGCTCGGCGTCGGCCTCCCAATCTCCGGCGCCAGTGACGCGAGTTTCTGTAATGAACGATATGCCGGTGACTTGATACAGGAAAGAGCAAGAGGCTCTGTCGAAGTTGACACGGATGCTAGTTATAGGTTCTCGAATGGCAAGAGAAATGCATTCCTCTTCCATTGCACCTAGCATGATTGGATGTCCACTTTCGTAAATTAGTTGTATTCCTGTGAGCCATCCGAACCCGGGGAGATGGTAAACAATTATCCACTTGACCGATTTGAGTGAGGCGAATGAAACAAACGCCGATGCGATACGATGAGTACAGCTGGCATCTATGACTGGCCATTCAGTGGGCTGTACGTAGGCGTCCCCATTAATCGGAAAATCCCTGGTCTTAAAAACGCCAGCTCGGCTGATCGTCGGGTATCCCGCTGTCAAAATATCAACGTTTGGTGCCGCGCAGTAGAAGCCATATTCTATTGTAGCGAAGTTCCAAAGTTCTGGAGTCTCGTCTCCAAAGAGAACAGAACGGCCAAGGTTTGTTAAAAACTGCGATCATTAGCCTATAGATATTCTATACTTCGTATTGCGGCGAGACTCACCTTGATTGACACCCCTTCATTAAGGATCGCCTTTGCGCATCCAAGACCTGTGATAACCTCATCTGTTCCGAGATGAAACGAAAGTTTGGTACTGCCCCGGTCCCATTCCATAGTGTATTGACCAACTAAGATCGGTCTATTGTCCATGATGAATTCGAAGGCAACGATTTCTCGAGACTCTGGTCTGACAAAGGCGCTCACTGCTGTCACGCGGCCGAAATCATACATGAAGGTCCAGTTCATACACTCAGAGTCGTCTTGGAGTCTATCTACTAGCGCAATAGCCGGTAGCCTACTAGTATCGGGGATATTATTCTGGCAGGCGAAAGGGATGAGCATTGTGCTCTGGCTCCGCGTCGTGTAGCGTATGTTGACCATGCGGAAAGTCTATTAGATTAATAGATTAGCGGTGTCGAGAAAGAATGGATAGGGGTTGGTATTTGTTTGCTTACATCGAAGCTCGCCTGGATTTTGTCAATCTCCTCGAAAGGCTCGATCTGGAGGTATTGAGCCTTGGTCCAACTCCGTGACAGTCTTGGAGCCCAGCTAGTCCAGCCACTATCAATTTTAATCCGAACAGATATTGCGAATCCATCGAGCATCGCTAGATGTAGCCCATATAGCGAACTAGTAGATGATGTGTTGGTATAGTCGCCAGGATAGCCAAAGTGGTGGTTGTCAAAGCTCAGGCCGGAGAAATATATTTCGTCATTGGTCTTCTTGAATCCTAGATTAACTTTTGAGAACGTGTGCGGGATAGTAAGTTCCTTGGTGTAAGTGAATGATGGAAGACTGCAGCCTGGTGCTGAAGATGAAGCTACTCCCAAATCGACATTCTCCCCTAGAGGCGGTGCAGACAGTTCGTTGAGAATATCTTCGATCCCATCCCATATGCTCTCATAGTTGGCAGCACGAGGGTAATCTTCTGGAAAGGCCGACGTGTTTTTAAGAGCTGTGCGAATATAGATTGAGAGGCGCTGGGGACCGAGTTCAACCAATCTGGGATGCGCAGCGATAAACTTTCGGCCCAATGATAACCACACCCCTAAATTCGCAGCTTGGGCGGCTGCAAATTCTAAATTGACGACATCAAAAAAGGTAGGTAGAAAATAGTAGATGCGCTGTACAATTTCGTCAGGGAGATTGAACCGGTCAAAGACCGGTGGAGGTATCTCGGTCGACGGCCGGCCATGGCGACCTTCATCGAGTTCCTCTTCCTCCAAATACCATTCATGACAAACCCAAGTGCTAGGGGGGTGGAAGACTCTTTCGTCGTTGCAGTCAGGAAACTCATCGGTTCTGAGGCTCGTGAGAGGACCAAAAGCTTCGATACAGTTATAAAACTTGTCCAGCCAGGCTTGTTCAAATTCTGTCGTCTCAACAACCTCGGTGACTATACTCCAGCAACGATAATGGACATAATGACCATTTCCTGGAATCTTGGACGGATTGACAGATCCTCTGACTAGACGGCCCTTCTCAGGGGCGAGGCGCTCCCCCGTTCTTTCATTTTTCACCTTCTTAAGCTTTAAAACCTGAAAATTGGCTTGCCACTGGAGTTCGGTGTTTGTCAAACTCGAGTCGATACTGCATGCGCATATCAGACAACGCTTGCGGTAGGACATGCTGAGGACTTCTTTTTCGATTCTTGACCAACACGAAAAAGGAGAGGGATTGTACTGATGAAGAAAGGAAGAGAGGTGAGGAAAGAAAAGAAGGAAAGAAGACCTGTGTTATGAGAAGTGAAAACATTCTCTCTAGCTTCAGAATCAATGTGACATACGCATCACGACTAATCATCACGACTAAGCGTATAAATAGTGACGCATCTTCTTATGTTTGTCGCAAATAGCTCATCCCAAGTAGGGCTGGACAGGAGATGTATTCACCAACAAATCACTTAAGGTACTATCTTAGTATCTATCTAGCCAAATGTCTAGATACTAAGTTACGCCAATAGTCTTAACTAAAAGGAAAGAAACTAAAGCTATCATTATCCACATGATATTAGAAAAATATCACAAAAGAACCTGACGACTGTTCTTTAATAGATATTTTTAATAGAAAAGGGGTAATGATGTTAGAAACATGAAACGCAAAAAATCTCTTTTATAGGGCTATAGGTCACGTGGTACTACGGCAGACAACAGTCCGCGTATGATATGTTTACAGGCAGCAAACAACATCAGACAACGACGTCTTGAACCTGCCATTATGGGATTGATATCTTCATGTTCATGATGATGTGATAGTACGTTCAACTTCATTTAGGGATTCATCCTGTGACTATATACGAGGCGAACAAGACTTCATTTGTCTAGAGAAAGATATTGGTCCCATTTTAATGATCTTTTTATCGATGCCTGCTTTCCAAGGCTCAGTCTTTTACTATCGCTATCGCATGAGTTCTGCATCGATCATCTCCGCTATTTTTTGGGGCCCAAGACGGCCAAAATGATATGTCTCGAGTATCTCAGCGCTTATATACTACCTAGTCTTTCTCTATTGATCAATAAGTTTAGTATACTCGACTCCATTGGTATTGGACCCGGTCGGAACTCCTTGTGGGAACGGGCCGTCGACCATTTGCTTCAGCTCTTCAAAGTGCGGCTCGAACATGGGCCCGGCAACTGATTCGACGAACTCGCCAGGCTGGAAGCCCGACCGAAGAGGAACATCGTGTAGAACAGTAAGGACCATGAGGCCGGCGAGCTAACCCGGTTGTCCGCGGCAGCCCATGTCGGGTGTAGCGTGGCGGAGGACTTGTCTTCCTTCATCCCTTGTCTTTAGGAGGTGTCAAGCCCGCGTTTGCGCAACTTGGGGGAACAGAAACGTTTTGTTGAGCAAATCGGCGTATTCCATCGCTATCGGAGAGTCAAAAGTGCGTCGGGCTTACGACCAAACACAGTAGAAAAATATGAACCAGCACTACAGACCTGCAGAGCCGCGGGGCGGTATGCTTCTGAAATCTTGAGGGGGACACATATGTGAGCTTCTTGATCCAGATGTAGTCGGCCTCGTCGCCTCTGGCCGACAAGAGGAACTCATTGGCTCGGGTCATTGCACTGAAAAGCTACGGCCGAAGGGGTTTAGAGCAACAAATTTGCTGGGCCTTATAGGGTCAACATGGCTTTGCCAGTGGACCGAACCAGAGAGTCGATGAGAATGTGTTCCACGACGATCATGATGTGACGGCACGAGCCGGTTGGGAGGCTAGAAACTATTATCGGTTCTAAAGGGGGCCTACATTCAAAGCCTGGCTTTTATATACTTGCCGGCCTGGGACGTTCACGAGTGTTTGAGCTGGACCTTGAGCGAAAGCGAATATGTTATATACTAGCTAAATTTTTTTTAGAAATATCTACACTTCATGAATAGTTGATCAAACCGCCGTGAAATTGTGATAACATAAAATTGGTTCATCGTCGTATTCAGGCATCGGTAATCGATGCCACGGAGGAACACTTACCAAGAGAGACCTGTTCCTCAAACATTTTCGAGGCAATTGTTTTTGATAAACGACAGAACTTCTACATAAGCTCACCTCAGCTCCTGCCTATACTAAGCTTCCGGGACGTGCCGATCGCCGATCCCAGTTTGTTCAGGGTATTATTTGGGCGTCGTTGGCCAACCGAATCCCAACGGCGTCTTCCCTGTCCCAGAAGCCAATTATGACGCGGGAAGCTACGCCAGGGCCATTTTTTTTAGAACCACCTCACACTTACACATATGCTCGGGCACATGTCCACGGATACACCGCGAAAACAGCTGGCTCGGGGTGCCCCTCAGAGCACTCCAATTCGGCATTACTCTGACATGGCTCACCCTCGAATTACCGCGTGCTTTTGATTATTCGATCGAAACCTCCATCCTGTGTTCATTAAGTCTTTAAGACCTCAGCGACGATATTATGTGTCCGAGCTGTTTCCAAGCCAAGCGCTAACGCTTCGTAGATTTTCGGACCTGGCAAAACGAACCTGACGACGGTGTTGGTCCTAACGAAGTAGATGCTCACACGGTATCATATCGGCACCATCATCAGATGTATGCTTTTGAGCTTTATTAATAAACGGCATTTTCATGATCTAAACTAGTAGCCAATATTTACTACCACCTAACCGTCCGACGCACACGGTCTTTCCACATAAGAATATAATCTTTCACTTCACCAACATCCGGTCGCGCCAACCCATAATAGGGGTTGCACAACTTCTTACATATATATATGCAACAGCTAGCCCGACCCTCCCGCCTCAACGGGTATAACCATCATTGGGAAGTCTCAGCCGATAGAACGCCTAATCACCGAGATCTTCAAGGTAACTGAGATATTTGACTCGCTGTCGCGGCACCATCTTAGGGAATAATGTTAATAATGTTGTTAATAATAGTTTGGTCCTCATTTGCGCATTATGTCTAGGATAACCGGACGCCTGGCGGAGGCGGAAGGGGTCCATGCAAGAAGCGGCACATTTATGCCTTTCGGGATCGTATGGTACCATTTTTGATATTAACACCAGTAGTCTTCTCGTGGCCATTAGCCATGACATATACAACGGCATGAGGCTCCAGAGCCGGTGCCTCAGATATGCTTCGCACAGCCATGTGTGCGTTCGGGACCTGGTCGATTTTCTTGTAGGTGGAGAGGTAGAACAAGATGAATAGAACGAGGTACGAGCTAATGAACACCATGCCAGCGTATGCAGCAAACTCCTCTCCGGTGCACTTGCCCCAGTTGGGTAGCCGTGGAAGGTAAGTCGAGGCAAGGTGGGTATAGAATCCGAAATAGATGAAGCCTGACGTCACGGTCAGCATATTTCGCATTATGGGCCATTGAAGTGACATGGCCTAACATACCCAGCCCGATGACGAATTGAATGATCTGGAGACGAGTAACCCACATCTTCCACCAAACCCGGATGCCCCGGGCGCTCTGAAAGTAGTACCAGTACATGACGACGTGAACGGTCAGATTCAGGGTGATAGGAACCCAAGACAGGGAGGTATTGCCGATGAGCTGGAAGTAGCACAGAAGGGCCGTCGCGCCGTGATGGTAGCTGTGGAGGAACGCTGCCAGGAGTTAGAATCGGAATGTTGACCGATACGTCCAGAATTAAACTAACTCAAAGGCTTTTTCTTGAGAACCAAAAAGACAGTGTCCAGGAGTTCAAGATATTTGGTCAGGTAGTTCAACTATTATGGCGCCATCATTAGTATCCCTGCATTTTGCGAAACGAAAACCTACTAGACCTAACATACATAGTACAAAGTAACCAAAGCCTGAGTCCAGCCACCCTCATGGTGGCAGATGGCATGGAAAACACCTCCTCTAACAATTACCGGCAATAATTGCTCAATAAATAGCGCCAGAAGAATAGCACTGATGGCAGTCAGGTAGAAGTTGTGAATGAGGAAGAGCGGCTTGAGCTTGAACGCCTCTCGGTTGCGCATGAGTTCCCGCCCGCCAAGAATTGTTATATAGTATATGAGGATGAAGATGGACGTTTCCTTCAACGTGGATATTGGAGTCTTTCCAGCAACAAACCGGAAGTCATCAGCAGGGTAGCCGATGATAGCCTCGAAGGCCTTGTTGAAGTAGGGCCATAGGTGGACCCCGAATGGTCGGTCGGCTGTGGGTATGGGAAAGTACTCAAAGAAAGAGGTCGGAGATTCGCCTGCCATGGCGTAAGCAAGTTGGCACGACACTTGCCAAAGCCTATCGTACGAGAAGACAGCGATGAATGAAGAATCCAGCGCGGAGATTTGGTAAGAAAAGAAAGCCAAAGGAATGATCAAAGAAAGAACGGGAGGAAAAGAAGGGAAGGAAGGGAAGAGGGAAATCCCCGACAAGCAGCCACCAAAGCGGGCGCGCCGCTCTGGTTGATGAGGAAGGAGAAGCCATGAGCTGAAAATTGAGCAATGATGGCTTCTCTCAATTGGTTGGTTGATTTATTTATTCATTGATGCTTTCTTTTGACGCGATGGTTTGCTGATCTTCCGCAACTGTAAAATAAGCGCCAGTAGTTGAAGAGGTTCTAGCTCCAGCAAAAGGATAGTCCGAAATTCTAGGGTTGCCTCAAGCTCAATAATAATAAATACTAGGTTGTAATAACAATACATACATTTGAAACAGAGTCTCAATATCATACTGAATCGGGCCATCATAAGTTCCACAAGAAGGCTTAACCGCCGGCGGGAGTATTGGTGATTAGTCATGATAGACCCTCCGAGTCATGTGAAGGACAACCTTGGAAGTCTTGGCATATCACAAGGGTTGAAGTCACGTGGTAGCCTTCAACCAACCTTGGAACCATTTTTCGACGTTACTTTGCAGAGGAACCTCTCAAAACCCGACCTCATCATGATGATAACGGGCTACCAAAAGAAAAAGAGACCTTCTTATTCTTATAAAAGAAGTCTTTCTAAGACTCAACATTCAACTGCATCAGCCAAACCCACCTCCTATCAGATATATTAACCTTCTTTTACAGTAAGCCTTTGAGGAACAAGAGAATAGTAAGTCCATACCACGCTCTCCCTCCACCAAGTCGCTCGGCGCTTATCAATTTTGTTGTGAGTTAGTAGTCAAAAACCTCCTATCTTTATCTACTTGTTCGCGATGGATTTTTTTCTCGCATCGATCGAGCGTTGTCTTACGTACTTCAGAACCGATCCCAGTGATCAACCCACAGACGAGGAACTCTCTCGTGCCGAAACCAACGCCATGGGTCTTATTATCAGATTGAGAACTTGTCAGAATCATATGAGAGAGCAGTTTCCTCATCATACTCATGCTATACGTGCTGTACGATTGATCGACGAAGTTCGACAGGCTCTTCGCGATGATAACAACGGAGTTTTTCCAGATGAACTGCTTACTCTTTGGTGTGAGAAGCGCGACTATTTTCGTGATAAGGACATCTTTGCTGCACCCGAAGAAAAGGAGGCGATGAGAAAGGTGTGGAATAGATGGAATAACAGAGACGAACTTCATAAACAGTTCTGGGCTCTGAACCTCGACGGCTCTTCCAATGATTTCATGTCTGTTTATCCCGTGGCAGAGGAACGTATCTTGCAGGTAGAGCGATGCTTGACTGAGTGGCTCAAAAACCACAAGAATGGCCAATTATATTAATCAGTAAGGGTTCTCGAACCCTTATCGTCTATACATAATATAATCCTTTAATATATACGATTGACCTTCAATCGGTTTCTCTTGCAAGATGGGCGGATTATATCTTGTGCTTTTAATATCTCTGTTTATTTTCTCGATCATAGCAGTGCGTTATGGTCGCCTCTTTTTATCCAAGCGGATTTAAGACTTATATGTCCAGATTGATGGAAACCTTGGGATATATTTTTATTTCTCGTCAGCTACAAGTTCCAATTGTACGACTCTAATAATTGGAAGAAAGTCTCTCGCCGCTGCAAGAGTCATATATGTAACTCTCATTACCTTACTTGAACTCAACAGCGTATCTTGTATACTGTTCTGCTTCTATTTGTCTTGTATTTCCGTAGCTCGATGTATATGTACATATATGTATATCTATTTTCCTGATAGATCTCAAAAATTATAATGTTGTTGTCGGTTCTGGCGACGACGCGTTACCTCGTGACCTGAAGTTATGTCAACAGTCAAGCTATCTGAGAATCCATCCTCTTTCAATCCAAAGCTGCCTTCTGTACTACAACTTTGAAATCCGAAAAATAAGTCTCGAGCATTCATACCTTCTTTTCGCTTAGTCTACAACTAGGGAGATTCAGTCGATATGTCAGTCTCGCGGAAGAAGTAAGTCTTCTCCCTTCATATTCTATCTACGCACCTTGGTCCTCTGGCTCACATAATTACTACTAGCCGTTTGCCCGAGTACCGCCGTGCGTGGTTAGATTCTCAGGAAGTTCAGGATTACGTGGACGATTTCTTATCATGCGGTGCTAAGACGAAACGTTTGGACAAAAAGACTAAACAATCCTACGCTATCGGATACTACGGCCAGCAAAAAGGATGGAAGTCGGATCTTCTTCCCATTTCCTTCTTGCTTGTGGTAGTATCACTGCTTCAAGTGGTAGGAGCTTTTACCTCCTCGGCATTTCTTAAAAATGCTCGCGATACGAAGGATGGTTGGCCTATTGTCTTAACTGCACTAGGAGTGATAGTGAACGGGATAGCCTTGTTTTTTCTGTGGGACGATGCTCGAAGATCCTCTCTGCAACCAAAATTCTTTCATGGCGTGTGCTCCCTCGTTAATGTCGGATTTAATGTTGCCTTGGCAGCATACAGTCTCGACAGCGACGAGTCGAAGCTAGTTGACCGCCCGTATGCCGTGTCTACCGTCTTAATGACGGCTGCAAGTTTGCTCATTTCTGCGATCAGTTTTTATCAGTTCCAGAAAGGAGTTTAGCTGGTAGCCTAAAGAGGGTTACATGGGCCGACTACCTCGTTGTGGTATTGTGTCGCATTCCTCCTAAGAGGCTTGCGTGGTACGCTCTACCAGACGAGGAAAAGGTTTGGGCATTGGAAAAACGCGAGAAGGAGATTGGTGCTGCAGTTTGCCGGAAACTGAGTCTTCCTCGAAATGTTCCTTCGGATTCTTCGGGTCCTTCGGATTCGGATTCCCCTCCTCCGTCAACCCCTCCTCCGCCAAACCTCCCTTCGTCAAACCCTCCTCCTCCGCCTCCGCCTCCTCGTACTCCTCCGCCTCCTCCTCCTCGTACTCCTCCACCACCGTCATGTGATCGTCAGATCGCTCTTCAGCTTCTTCCTCCTCCCACTTCTCCGCTTCCTCCTCCGCATCCCTCTCCGAGTACCCAGCTGGTTGCTCGTGCTGATGATGGCCCTGCCACCGAGAAGATCCGGGATGCGCCTCGGCGCTCCGGCCGGATGAGAAGTCGCCCTGATAGGTGGGGATTTCGTTAACGGTGGAGTACCATTTTCGGGCCTCTTGTGTCCGGGTCCTGAGCAATGACCTTATCAAAGAAAGGCTCTTTGCGGGCTCTGTCCGGGTCCTCGGCAAATATGACCTTATCAAAAAAGGCCCTTCGCGGGCTCTGTCCGGGTCCTGGGCAAATACGACCTTATCGAAAAAAGGCCCGGAGGCAGGAGTCATTGACTCCTGTCTCCCCCCAGTAACAGCTTGCGCTTCGACGTAGCACTGGGGCCTAGTAACCCTTCTAACGCTGAATCCGAAATTATTTTTTCAGCACTCGATCGCACGTACCCCGAACGAACCAACGTGAAATAGAAGGGTGAAGCTAAGTCAAGCTTACATCCGTCGTCAATATACGATTCTAGGAGAACGACCACCAAGGCTTTCAGCATCTCCAGTCAACCATTAGTACGACAGATCATTAGTCGCTAGAAAAGGGGATTTTTGCGACTATCAATACACGGAAAGAAATCACGGCTTTTCCGCAGTCATCCAAAACACATACTCAATCGATCGCCACAAAACGAAATACCAAAACTGGTTGGCAGAAATACACGTACATTTCCACATGAGCCGGTTCCCCTGAGCTCTACGATCGTTTTACCCGTGTAGGAGGCACGGTGAAAGAAGGCTGTCGATTGTCATGATGCCTGCCAGTGGTGGTCATCACCACAAAACCGGAAAATACATCAACCATGCGGTTTTTGATATTCGAAAAGCCATCTCAGTCCGAAATTCACCCGCAATCAAGGATGCTATACGATTGTTTCTGATTGATGAGCCCTTTTCTCACTTTTCCCCTTGGGATCCACGAGTTGAATGTCCGTGTAGGAGGCACGGTCAACAGGCTCATTCTGGACCATTTCAACTCTCAATCAAATTTCCAATTATCACTGATTTGATGAGTTCTCTTCTCTTACTTTTTTTATCTTGATCTCTTCTCTCTCGAGATCCGCGATTGAAGATCCGTGTAGGAGGCACGGTCAACAGGCTCTGGACCATTTCAACTCTCAATCGAAATTCCGATTATCCCCGATCTAATGAGCTCGTCTCTCTGGAGCTCTCGTCTCTTAAGCTCTTTCCTTTCTCTCGATCGATCTCTTTCGTCTTGAGGCCCATGAGCCAAATAATCCGTGTAGGAGGCACGGCTATCAAGCTCATTTTCGATCATTCCAACTCTCAATCGAAATTCCAATTACCCCTGATCTGATGAGCTCCTTTTTCCTTCAGCTCTTTTCTCCCGGGTTTCACGAGTCGAGCATCCGTGTAGGAGGCACGGTTACCAGATTTGTTCTCGCTCACTTCAGCCCGCAATCGAAAATGATACACGCCTATCTATCATTTGATGAGCTCCTTTCCTCAGGTTCATAAGTCCGATATCGTGTAGGAGGCGCGATTGACAGACTTGCTCTTCACCATTTCAACCCGCAATCAATTATCTATGATTTGATGAGTGTTTCCCCCTTGGAACCATGAGTCATCCGGGATATCGTGTAGGAGGCACGATCGATAGATTCGCTCTTCACCATTTCAACCTGCAATCAATTATCTATGATTTGATGAAAACCCCGAGTCGGATATCGTGTAGGAGGCGCGATCAGATTCGTTTCCAGTCATCCATGATGCTTCTAAGCTACAACAAGCTGCGTCAGCTAAACATTGCGCCAGACACGCCAGTATGCTTTGTTGCGCCAGATGACCGATTATCTCGACTATGGAGCGACGCGGGACAAGTGGTCTAATGGTTAGCGCTTCTCACTGTCTAGAAACAAGACGGCATTATCTCTTTAGAACCTGAGTGCCCGAAGAAACAAAGCGTGAGAATAAATCCGGGAAGCTACGCCATGGCAGAAAAAAACAACTTTCACAATGATGCTTTAATACCCCGAGCGGAGAAGGTGTCGAGATAAGCTGTAAGACGGCCACCTGGGAGCCCTGCTATACCACGAAGTTCTCGGCTCCACCATATAAATCTAGGCCTCTCGGCTTCCGCGCGCTGCGAGCTAACAGTTTCAGGCTCAACCTCGAACCGTCTTCGAACTTATACGATAAAGGCCATCGAAAGGGTGCTCAAACACCGGACTACTAAATCTATGCTTGATTCTCTTGAAGTCTCAAGAATAAACTCTATGATTACGGATTAGCTGGTAGGAGTTTATCCCACTGAGGTTCAATCTAATTCGCGCTCAGCAGCGGCACAAGCAGGATACTTTAAATATCGGTCCGTTATTCACTCAGTCACCAAAATCATGGAGAACTGGTAGAATACGCTTCGTGTTCTGACAGACACTGCTCCGCCAGATCTCAGATACATGCTCTTCGAAGATGTGCTTCAACTGCTTTCTTGTCGACACTCTTCCTGTTCACTTCCTCGCTGTCTCGCACTCACACCAGTCGAATTCAACCGCCAAGTACGAAATAAATTCCATATGACAATTGGATTGGAGGCTTAGCATCAAATCTTACTTCGCTAAGCTCCTGCGGCCAAAAACGAAGAGGCGCCTAGAAATTAGAAAGAACATTGACCCTTGAACCAGAATCGGGGGATTCACGTTCATCGGAGCCGCTGCGATGGTGAAACTTGGCCACTCAAAACCAATCTAGCATCATAGTATAAGTTTCGGGTTACCTTGTACAAGCTATGGGAAGGATAGACTCCTTCAATACGTATGCATATGCCGCCCATTTAATATTATATATTAGTTGCTAGCATTTGTATCTAGTAAATGGCTGGGTAGAGAGTACGAGACTAAACGGCCGCCAAAGAAGCAATTATGATACATTTGATTGCAGCCGTCTCTTCAGAACTTTCTTGACACTAAATATGTGATCTCTGGCACAGACCGAGGACTGTTTCGCGCAAAGATTTCGGCTCACGGCTATCTCGTCATAATTCGACGCTACGACTACGATACTTGAACGTCTTATACAGCGGAAAAGGAAGACAATTGTAACCCAATTGCGATGGCTAATAAAGTTGGTCAATATCTATTTTCGGAACAAGCTCGACTACAACTTTAGAATTTTTGAGTGTCGGAGATAAACGTCACCTTGGAGATGCGTGTCCTCCACATGTGGTAGTAGACGGAGTATCTTCAATTGAGATACAGGGCATGTCTGAAAGCATTTAGGACAACATAGACACGGGTAACTAGATCAGCTTGCCAAGCACTGCAATGGACACACCCGAATATTTTCTGACCCCATGATATTAGCTGCCGATACTCACTCTCGGGATGGGATACTATGCGGAATGGGCCAGGCTTCACCATTGGCTTGGCACCGCCCCAGAATAGGCAAGATCGAGGCACTGCGAGAACGCCGACGAGGTCTAGAACAAGAGCGGAAATAGTATATTCTATAATGAAGGGTATGCTAAGAGTGGAGGCACACTAGTCATGATGTGAATCAAGACAGTTTATGAGACGGGGGGACATCGATAACTATTTGCAAATGATATCCTCGTAGGTGACTACCTACGAATAATTTCACCTAGACCAAACTCGAACCGATGCCATTTATCCTGTTCAGTGGCAGCGCGGCGTCATGGCAAATGCTGTCCCAACATCCCACTTACAGCCACGTTCCACACATCAAACGCCTCCGGCGCAAAGTCGAAGGATCGGGTACGAGCATTGGCTCGGCGGCTGCCATGGACTCTAGCTCCAACGATGAGACCAGCCACTCTACCAAGAGCTCTTCGTCGGATGTGTCAGATGCGGTGCTCTCGACGGGAGTGGACCCTCCACGGTAGTAAGTTCCAGCCTTAGCTTAGGCTACATCTACTAAACACAGAGCTCTGCAGCGGGGCTAACGCCCTTTGACCACTTGTGCTTTCTACGCTTCAAAGGTGTCTACGAACAGCTCACCGATGCTCTCAATGTTTGGATCGAGGTTACCTTGACAATGAGGACGACCAGATTGCTAATAAATACCATCTACGGCATATCCTTACTGTGAGTATCAACCCTTTTTTTTTAATTCTTGACTCTGATTTCGCGATTTGACCCATGTCTCCTAGCTTGGGCAATTTCCAGGACAACTAGCCTAACTGCTGCCGTATTCCATATTTGGCATTGGGCAGACGGTAAGCTAAGCGACATACAAAATCGTCGACGTCATTTCTAACGATTCGCCGCTCAGAGACCAGTCAGGGGTAGTTAGAATGGTCCTCGACGGGATGGATGGCGGATCTAACAGTTGCTGCTAGTGCCGTCTACGAAGGGGTACGTACAGATGGTTAACGGAAGTGAGTGCGCTAAAGCACCATAAACCAAACTTGAGATAGACATCTGCTGATTCACATAGAAACAGGCGGCTTAGTCTGCATGATTGCAAAGCTTCATGGTTTGGCTCGGCTCAGTCGATCCCAAGCCGTCAATTCTGAACCTATTAACGGCGCTTCTGGGCCGCCACCTTCTGACCCGGGACGACAACGCCAACCTCTCATCGAGCTAGTACACTAATTCTAAGAGTTTTGCGACGACCCGAAAGAAGGCAAGTGCAGCAACACGCAGCAGCAGGAGAACCCCAGGTCGGGGAACTGCCCCGAGCAGTATTATGTACCAGTATATAGCGGCGATTGTGCGGAACTCGAACACAAGAGGTTCGTGTTGGATCTGATGAGAGGCCCGCTCGCTGGAGTGTACCGCGGGCTTAAGTACTACGCGCCCTGCAGAAAGATATCCTCGTCGAGATAGGTGTGGTTGAGCGCCACAGGGACCGGTCGAACCCTCTTCGGCAGCTGATAGCGGCGCTTAGTACTTGTTGGAGCTAGGGTAGCCTACAGCGCCCGGATTAGGTCTAGTCCAGTCATGGATGATAGTTGTTCCGCTCCCTTTCACACTTTTTCCCCCTTTTCCTCTTTCCCTTCTTTCCTCCCTTTCCTTCGGAGGGTAGCCAACTGGTTAGTTAGATAGCTTCATATATTCATATTCAGCTCCCTGTTTTTCCCTGAGTCTAGCTAGGAGCCAGTCAGCTCCTATAGTACGTACTCCGTACTCCTCGACCTCACTCAATTTCCTATGGGTATAGCGTGCGTATTTGGGTAAGGCGCCTCACCGCCCTTGGCAGTGGTAATATTGGAATATAAAAGGGCCTTTCTCTCGCCGCTTGACAAATCTTCCTCCATCTTCTATTTTTTCTTTCTTCCTTTTGATCATTTCCGTCACCCTTTCCAGTCTCTCCTTCTCTCGCTCATCATCTCCCCCCACGTCATCTCTCACCTGGTTTCATCGCTGCGGCGCTGAGATGCAATGAACTTGACTCCAACATTCCCGCTTTCCCTATCCTGTCTACTTCAATTATTCTTTGAATCATTGTTCTTTCTCTTATTTTCAACCCCCTTTCCGGGCTATCCAGTCTCGCTCATCATGTCCCCCACCGCGCTTTGTCGCTGCGCCGCTGAAATGCAATGGGCTTGACTTCAACATTCCATTCCCACTTTGTCACCAATCACCAAGACCTGGGATGAGCTAGGGTCTTGTCGCCTGAGGCGGAAAATGCATCATGTGCCGGTTTATCTAGGCAGTGTGAGAATCTGGAAATACCTCGCTGAGACATAAGCTACTACGTGTTGACTCGCGACGCCAATCAGAATACCCGATGAATTGCGATGAGCAGGCTTACAATCAAGATGGCGTCGATCAAGGCCGGGATTGTCTCGCCTTCATTTACGGCGAATTGCCTGCAGCTGATTTGTTGTCTGGGTGGTGTCAATGCAACGAGGTCACAAGCACTGGTCGGCGGCTGGGATGGACCCAGTCATCAGTCAGCAACAGGGGATACAGCCTCCTTTGCCCCTATTAATATCTCCCTTGATTGGGTGTTGTTTGATCTTCTATGTCACGTTCTGACTTCCTATGCGAAGATGTGACAGTTAACCCGGAATCAACAAATGAAAGAAATGGGCGGCATTCACCATCATCCCAGCTAAAAAGGTGGTGGACATGGCATGCAGTATTCAAACCGGTCCTGTAATTCTCAAAGATCCTTTTCCCACCATTTTGTTGCATTCCCCCGTCAAGGAAGAGCCGGGGTTCCCTGATGATCCCCTCCATATTGATGCTGAGGGAACAATTCCCAAACAGGGTGCATCTGAGGACTCAGACTGGGAGATGGATGCTGAAGATAAGAGTGAAATCAGCACTGAAGTGGACAGTCAAGTCTCAAAGCTCTGGGATCAGCAGACAGGATTGCGTCGTTTGCAGCCACCAGCCCAGCATGAACCTTCTTCAACTCCAGCGACAGTATCGCAGAATGGAGATTTTGTACCTCGCATTCACTATCCTGCTTTCGCAACAACGGTGCCTGATGGCAGCATTGATGAGACATTGAGTATCAGCTGTACCAGCAATGATGATTTGATATTGAAGAAGAGGAAGAGCTTGTCCAAAAGTGATAGACAACACTGCTAAGAAAAGAATGGCACGCTTCTACTACTCGTACAACGCCTGGTTTGAGTAATGGCGGACGAAGTTGAAGAAAACGATCCCAAGTTTGTAAAGCATTACAAACAGAAGCAGAAAATCCTGCCACTTCGAAAGTCGCACCGACTGAATAAGTAACTTGATGAAGAATTTATACGTGTGGGAACTATTCTATCATTGCTCTTTGTTTTGCTTTTTTCTTATTTTGTGCAGACAGCACTGCCAATTGTTTTTTTCTGGAGATTTTCTCTTTATTTTTGTTTGACTTCTGATTTTCTTTGATTCTTAGCCTACAAGCTTGCGCGCTTTCTTTTTGATTAAAGGCATTGAATTCATATTTAGATGTCATCTTCAACTCATCTAATTCGACGGAAAATATATGATCTAGATGTCCCCAGTCACGTGACGCCTCACTCTATATATCTACCTAGGTAGGTAGTTAGCATCTCTTCCTCCTGGAACGGAGAACACTACTCGTTATTCATGTTTTCTTATATTCAAGTCTACTACGTTCGATAGGATGCTTTTCTGTCAAGCTATGCTGGGACACGCATCAATTACCAACTCACAATTGACATCACTTCTCTATCAACATCGATGGGCCACACAACTCAACCTCCTGCAGCTCTGCTCTACATCAGTTTTGTGATGGTCAGAACGGACCAGCGTAGGACCTGTGGTATTTCCAGCGAGTGCGGTCTCACCTAAACCTACCATCATCTCTGTATAGGTAGCTATTGCCAGTATGAGGTGGCTCCGGAGGCGTTCCCGGCGAAATTAAAGGCATCTCAGTGCACAGCGAGGCACTCGAATCTCCCTCTTGGACAAGATGAGGTCGTGGCCCAACTGTAGACGTCGAAGCTTGGGTTGACAGATTCATAGAAAGGGACGATGAAGACCAGTGCGCAAGTGATAGCACGACACTCTCATTTCGAAAAGCGATATTGCTGCTTCTTTGATTTCGAAGCCCTACCAACCTTGTTGTCTAGAGTTGCTTTCAACCAAGTTAAAATGCGACTAAGCTCCCCGTGACCCTCTATCGAATCATCTAAGCAGATGCAGCCGTGAGACAAGGGTTTTGTTGGATTTCCACACCAAGTTTAGGTATTTTTATTTCTATTTTTTAGGCTGCAGTCTTTGGTTTATAGCAGTGTTTCAGCCAATGTACTGACATCCATCAACACTTCATTAAGCAATTTTGATTCGAGATACAAAACATTCTAGTGACTTCTTGGGCATCCTCAAACAATTTAATGCGAATTACCATACATTGTGTTGATTTATCGCTCAACATGGCATTTACAATCCGAGCGGCGAGTCCGACCGACCTGCCCTCCATAACAACTCTTGATATCGCAGCTCACAAGCCAGCATCAGCCCTCCTAAACATGAACCTACTTCCACCAGACGACATACACGCTCTGTACCTCTCCCGTTACGCGCACTTCCTGTCACAACCAGATCGTTATCGATTCCTCGTTGCCATTACATCTAAGAATGAAACCACACATGGTGGAGATATTGCAGGCTTCCTCGTAGGAGCAAGACCAAAACTAGAAAGTTTCGAAGAAGACGAATGGAACCCAGTATTCCCAGAGAATGCGCCCGCGGAGAAGATTGCATGGTTCTCGGGGTTGATCAAGTTGATGAAGGAGGACAAGATGAAGTATTTTAAAAACAATATGTGGGGTTCGTTGTCCAGTTCTCATAAAACCTTTCTGTTCCCCACCTGCATCCTTCAGAATCGTCTACAAACATTGCGCTGACGCCAAACAGAACTCGAAGCTCTCGCAACATCACCCTCTTACCAGCATCGCGGAGTCGGCTCTCTTCTTCTAACCCACTGGCTGCAAGAAGTCGACGCCGCTCATGGAACGCTATACGTTCGCGCCTCACGGTCTGGGCGTGGCTTGTACGAGAAACTCGGCTGCGTGAATAAGGGGGAGCACTCGGTCGACGTAAGCGATCACGGATGGACGCAGCCTATTGTCAACACCAACATGATAAGAACAGCCAAGGGCACGTGATGTTTTAGCACTGTTTTGAGTGTGTGTGATTTGCAATGTCTAAGCATGCGAGAGAACTATCTTCAGGGCCAATGCCTGGTTTTATATGATTGTTGAGAACTGTTTGTGGACCGCCGCTGTATCCTCATCCCTAATGGGCCATTTTTTCAGGTTGAGAGCCTCGTATCTCATCTTCTTCCTCCCTCAGTAGATTAAAAGGGGTATTCCTCCTAGTCATGTTTCGGCACATTGGCTCGAATTTTAGGTAGGCTTTCGCCACGGGTCACAACAGAAAGAGCTGCCGGGTGTCAGAGGTTCCTTGAATCCGATATATGCGATAAGCTTTTGTTCATTGTTCTCTATTCGAAAGTAGGAGGATGGCTTTAAAAGAACTCTCGGAGCCTCTTTCTCTTCTGTGGAAACTCGGCGCTGTGAGCCTTTCGCTTGTTTGGCCTGAAACAACAACAAGAAAGGTGTAATCGGGGATGAAAAGAAAGATGAAGTAGGTTATAGATAAGGATAGAATCCTGAGAATCTAAAAAGTTGCAGTCAGACACTCAGATGAAGAGGGTGGAAAATAGGCTCAGGATATCACAAGAGATGAGAGAAAATAGAAAATAATAGTATATAACTCAGTTGAGAGTGAGATTCATGTCAAATGTAAGATCAAACAGAGCACTATTAATATATTCTTTTTCTTCTACTCATGATGTACTAGTAGACAGTACGCGCCGGCGTGCTGAGGTCTAACCAGAATGAATTCGGTTGATTTCGCCGCTTGTAAGAGAGCGACTTGCAGGGCGGAGGAGCAAAAGGTGTGGTCTTTCCGTCGTCACCCAAAGTTACTTCGTAGGCATGAAAGGTTTGGTATCAGGGCGAATTTTCAGATTTCACCTTGTCACCAGTTATTAATTTGTAGTTGGTTGAGGAAGTTTCTGAAATTGATGTCGTGATTTCACTTAGAGCTTCCTGATGCGGCTAGTACTCGTGAAATGCTTCGTAGTGCCGTGACAACCGCGCTCTTGCTCCACCTGAACGAGTATGACTCCAAAATGCTTCTTCCATCGTCGTCTTTCGTTTGCACCACAATGCTATTTCTCCCAGATTCATCAGGTCATGTCTGTAGTCTTACGGCCTTTCAAATGGTTTTACCATGAGTTTGGGGTTGTATCAATCCACGAAACAGGCCGAAATGCGTACCTTATCGTCCTGGCAAGGACTTGCCGGATGTTTGCCTATGGCACCAATTCGCTGATATTGGGTATGTGGGGTGTCTCTCGAAAGGTGCTATGTATGAAATGATTGACAGTTGCCATGTAGCCATCTTCTTCTCGGCACTCGACTATTCTGATCATCAAATTGGCGTGTTTATGACTCTGACGCTACTGGGAGATGCGTTTTTGGGCACATTTCTTACCCTTATCGCCGACCGTGTGGGACGACGAAAGGTCTTACTGGGCGGGTCAATCATGATGGCAATAAGTGGTTTAATATTCACATATTTTGAGAGTTTTTGGATCTTGCTTCTTGCAGCAGTTCTGGGTGTGATCAGTGTGACAGGTGGTGACTTTGGACCGTTTCGAAGTATTGAGGAGTGAGTAGTGCCTCGAGAAGCAGTTCAGCCAGATCATGATCACTGACGATGCCACAGATCCGTCTTATCAGAATTGACCACTCCTTCGACGAGATCGGATGTTCTAGCATGGTACGTCACGACCTCTACTTTGGGATCAAGTATCGGGAGTGAAGCGTCTGGGAGGTTCGTCCACTTCCTGCAAGATCGAGACGGATGGACGCCAATTGATGCGTATCATTCCCTATTCTGGATCTACACTGCCATGGGAGTCATCAATGCAATACTGGTTCTGGCATTGACCGATGCTTGTGAGCTGCGAACGACTGAAACCTACTCCCAGCTCCCGCAAGGCGATAATGGAAATATTGAGGTCGAAGGCCAACATGACGCCCCTGATACTGAAGCAGCGCCAGTGGCTCATCCAATTCGAACTTGGAGCACGAAGACTAAGTCATGGTTCACCAGCCGGCTTGCACAAATCTCTGCGCCGACACGGTCGATCATGTACATGCTATGGTTCCTACTAGCAGTGGACTCGCTTGCTGATGGCATGGTGCCTTACTCGCTGACCAACTATTATCTGGACACCAAGTTCCACCCAGCGAAATCGACTCTTGGCGATGTCACGTCAGCCAGTTACTTCTTAAGTGCCATTGGCGCAGCCTTTGCAGGCCCACTAGCGCATAAGATTGGTCTTATCAATACCATGGTCTTCACCCATGTTCCTTCTTCAGCCGCTGTGCTGTTCTTCTCTTTACCTCCCGCCTTCTGGATGACAGCAATTCTTCTACTGATCCGTACGGGCTTGAACAACATGGACCAAGCACCTCGCGCTGCCTTCATTGCAGCCGTGGTTAAACCCGAGGAAAGAACGGCGGTCATGGGGATCACAAGTTTGCTTAGGACTCTGGCTGCCATGCCTGGACCGACACTTACAGGACTCCTGGCCGCACATGAAAACTTCTGGATAGCGTTTGTGGTTGCCGGTGTCTGTCGTTTGGCGTATGACTTAGGTCTCTACGCCATGTTTGTGAACACGAAACTTTACCAGCACGAGAGCAAGCCTGATGGCTTGCCTAATGACCCTCACGGGAGACACGAACCTGACGAAGAGGAGATTATGGTGGAGATGCAGAGTTTGGCTGATTCCGATAGCAGTTCCGGAAGGGATGACAATGCAGCAGTAGGGCCAAGCGAGAGCTTTGCGAAACGCGGTCTTCAAACGCCGACAGCGGGCGAGAGGATCAGAAACAGGAGCCCGCATCGATCAACAGCCGCAGATGATATTCTTTAGACAAAAAAAAGTTGAGGAAATTTTCAAACAACCCAAGCGGTTAAATATTAGATATGGTTCCACGGTAATGCGCTTGACTAAATTGTGCTCGAATAGATTGTCTTTACTTTTTGTTTCGAGATATACTTACTCGTTTCCATAAATCAAACTAGCTTAGTCTCATTTCAGCGATTCTCCGTGAAGTGAACCAAAATATCTGAATACAGTCACGCATGTCTTTTGACGATATTCCTGTCGAAATATGCAAATTTAAATTTAGGACGTCTAATATTTCCCCTGGTGCTTCCCCAATAGTGAGGGACTATGGTGTTTTCTTCCCGAGTTCACTAGGACAGGCGTCCTCCAGAACGACAACCTGATCCTCGTTTATATAATAGAACCACATTGATCAACTGTTATTCTACCTCTTCTCTTTATATAGCGACGAACTTCCTTCGCATTTACATCTCTGTTTGCATACCATTTAGTGCCTACAGTGAACAATATGTATGATCACCTGATAAGCTGCTCTCCTCCCAGTTCAATAACTCGAAGTGTTGTTGCCTGTCGCTTTCATCATGAACATTCGCAGCTTTAAACAATATCATTACCCTTCCAACGCATAGGATAATACCCGCGCGCAACCACAAAGTACGTATACTACACAGTTCGGGTCTACTCATACAATGGCACAGGACGACGCTCCAAGCACGGAGCGCCCAGCCCAAGGCCCAGTGAATATTAATAAACGAGGATATCTCAAGCCTCTGGTCGTCCCTCCACTCGGCGCCCATACTCATACCATGATACTCCTCCACGGCAGGGGTAGCAACGCGGAGAAGTTTGGACCTACACTACTGGAAACCAAGCTACAATCGGGATTAACAATCGACCAGAAATTCCCAGGCGTCAAGTTCATCTTTCCAACCGCGAAGCTACGACGTTCAAAAGTTTTTAAACGCATCCTCATCAGCCAATGGTTTGATCTCCATACCATCGAGGATCCGAATCAGCGGCAAGAGCTGCAATATGAGGGCTTGCGTGAATCGGCATTGTTTATTCATAAGCTGATTCGAGATGAAGCTGCCATTGTTGACATTTCGAATATCGTTATTGGCGGGCTGAGCCAGGGGTGCGCTGCGGCGCTTCATGTTTTGTTTGGGTTTGATGATGATGGGAAGGGTAGCTTGGGAGGATTTGTTGGGATGAGTGGATGGTTGCCGTTCCAGGATAAGCTCAATGAACTGAGTCGAGAAGATGATGATAGTCTGGACGACGATAATCCTTTTGGGAGTGATGATGAGGATAATGATGGCCCAGAAATTCCCCTTGTCCAGAAGGCTGTGAACTTCGTTCGAGAGGAGATCATTGAGCTCCCTCCAATATCATCGGGGTCTCCAGGGTGCAGTCGCACTCCGATATGGCTTGGACATGGGTCAGAGGACGAGAGAGTCTCTGTGAATCTCGGAAAGCTAGCTGCAGGAACTCTAGAGAAGCTTGGGTGGCAGGTATCGTGGACGCCATATCAAGGACTCGGACACTGGTATTCCGCAGAGGAGCTTGATGATGTTGTCACGTTCCTGCGAGATCGAGTGGGCTTTGAAGAAGAGCCTGAAATCCGTTAATAACTCAGTGCTTCTCGAAGTTGCACAGAATACCTATCTCCACCACTGGTTATTGCTCCCAGCCCAACGTGTATCGGTGAGATGCAGCTGACCCGTTAATCTGATAACAATGATAACAATGTCTGCAAGACCACTTTTCTCATATATGACTCACCCTCATCTACGGATACTGGGAGTGCAACTCGTCTATACTTCTTCCCCACGACCCGAGATCCACCGAGCTCAGTGGGGCTAATTGGCCGAGCCAAATGGTTCGGAGAACACAGGCTGAAAGGATCAATGCTTCCTCCTCAAAAGAGCGTGGGGGATTCTCCTTGATCCTAAACCTTGAACCGCTGTGGGGATGGGGATGAGGATATGGGGGGAAAAGGGAGACGGAGTCGATCTCGCCATGAGTATCGTATCGCCGTCAGCATCATCTTGACATCAGAGTTTCGGCACCAAAGACGGGAAATTGAAAACTGCCCCATTCCACATCCGGCGGTTAAAATGAGACAGACAAACGGGCATGAATCAGGGTGTGTTGATAAAACGAAAACTAGACCTGGATCTGGCCAACTTTTGGGATCCACCATCTTGGTAAAGGTATTAAGAAGTAGGATAATTGGCTCTTTAATGATGTCAGTGTGTTTCTCAGAAAGCTGTTTGGCCTCCCCAGATGTTGTCCATGGTTGGTCGGGTAAGTTTCTAAAATTCAATCGATGAGGAGGTGTGAGGTATGGTATATGTCGTTAGTATTTGATGGGAGGTAACACGGGGTAGATATTCGGGCTTCCTTAGACCGAAAAGACCTGGGGAGGGAGCTCGGATCGCATTCGGCAGATTGTTCGGAAAGACAAATTTTCCTTTTCAAGAAACGTTGGTGATTTTCAGCCTGCTACTAACTAGCTATGTAACGCTCCCTTTCGCCCGAGAAATCCAAGGAATTCCCCGATCAGTTTAAATCGGGGTGATTCAAACACAGCGACACTGCGGGGTGTTTCTAGTCCACATATATTGGAACTACTTCTCACTACTTCAGTCTGAGAGCCCCGATATCGTCGCGCACAGGCAACTGAGCTCCGTTATTCCGTCCCCCCCCCAACCCGATCATCGATGATATTGTAAGCACACGACTTGCGTCTCCTCAGTCTGTTGGTCTGGCCCAGCTGTTAACTAATTCATATCATTCGTTCCCTTTTTAAAGGAAGTGGTTGACGAAGCCAAGGTAACAAGGTCAGGTTCTAACCAGTTGCCAAAGGCGGTATATTTTACGCCTATCGATGATGCGGACGCATTTCTTGCATGGCCCTTGCTGATATTACTGAGAAAAATCTATGCTATTTTCTCGGATTCGAAGTCCAGCATATCTTGGGTGTTCTCAACTCCTTTGAAAAATAACGTGGCAGGTGTGCTGTCAGTCCGCTAAAGAACTTCTCAGCCAATACCTTGAGACTCTTGCTCCGCCTGGCCTTCGATATCTAAGAATCCGACTGAGGAAATAGTTTGGAGTTAGTCGAGGTCTGTGCTTTTGGCCACGAGGGGACTGGGACGGATGATTCCCAACGACTGGGCTGAAGCTTGAACGATGAAGCCACTCTTGAGCTTTCAGCCATAAACTCCCCAACAATAATGTTGACGGTGACGTATGAAGGAGCTGTTGATAGAAAAATATATTTCCCCTCCCCCGCCATCATGACTAATTGGGGGGGAAGGTGAGGTTGTTTCGAACTTCTGGGGAAAGAACAAGCGGGAAAGTCGATCAGGGATGATTTAAAAACGAACATCATTTCATGCAGAAGAGGGAAAAAAAAGGCTCAGTCTAGCTTCATTCGAGAAAAGTGCCAACAACGAGACATGAGAAACGAACCAGTCAGAGAAAGGCTGTCGATACCTCGTCTTGGTTAGCACTGGTAACTAGGGTTGCGATGTCGATGCGGATCAATTCTTGACGGCCAATTTCGGAAGGTCCATCAGTTTCTTCGTCGTGGATTGGGCCTTTTTCTGGACATGGGAGCAGTTGCTCAAAACAATAATACGGGGAGCCCCAACAGAAAGCATCTCGATCTCGGAAGTGTCTTGCCGATGTTTAAAACCGAAGAGCGTGACCGTTTGCAGCGTTGAAATCCTACACAGCAGCGTAACCTTCCTTCCAGGTACTCAATCCTCGTGTCGGATAGGAGCGATATTATAATAATTCTCGTTGGTTCTTTTTGTCAAACCTGCAGCCTTCTTGGTTGACGTTCAACGGGCTGTCGAGGAGGATTATTATTGATTTCTTATACTGTTTTTTCTTTTCTTTTTGGATGTTGCACATCCTCTCTCCCACATGACCGTCGGTAGGATCGGACGGGTGACAACGTGCAACGGCAGCCCCGAACGGCGGAAATTGTTTCTTTCGTGAAGGTTGCCGCTCCTGGTTGGCGGATGCTTACGAATCCGGGTTAGCTTCTGGCCTGAACCTGGGCGTGACGAATCTTGGGTTGCCATATTTTCCGCCTTCCATCGGACCGCGGTGCTCCATAAAGGAAGAGGTCTTGTCGTCGATGAAATCTCTGATTGCGAACCCGTTATCTCTTTCTGTATCTTCTTCATAGATCCCACATGGAATCTCATAATCTGATAATCTGTCCGATAATCTCTCCGGCGGTGCTAGAAACGGGGAAGAAAGAAACAGCGAAGATAAGGTCAATGCTGTTGCTATCCCTTCCCAGAGTCCCTGTCGTTGCTTTGCCCAATCATGAGAACTGGAACAAAGATGCCGAGTTACATAATATCGTTGAACTCAACAGCCACTGCCAAGCAAAAAGGTCTCTGAATCGGTCCACCTTCCTATATAGTACCATATATCCGAGGAATGGAAAACGTTGATGACGGTCTTTTACGCTCATACACCACACAAGGAAGGAAGGCTGATCCTCTTTTGGTGCAAGTCACGAATTCGGACCCGTGCCGATGTCATCATCCCAGTAATGCCTCGGTCGAATTCCGATCCTCTTCGCCTCCTGTTCCACTTTAGGAAATATTTATGAATATGATTCTTGAACTTCGTGGTTCCCAATCTCCAGCACACACGCGGAACATGGAGGAAGCTTTGTATGCTCTTGATCACAGGTACATTTGGTGAGCGTGTTTGGGTCCTTCAAAACTCAATCAAACAATAACACCGAAAAAGTATTATGCACTCATCACCATCTCCCAAACTACTAAATTTCGGTTCCACAAACGGTAAACCAGGAGATACGTAAGTCGGGACAGGTTTCCAGTTCCTGTGAAAGTGTCTTGCTTGACACCCACCAATCAGTAATTGCCAATCATTCGCCGTTTGCCATCTTGTGTAGGCAGTTCAAACCCAGTTGACGGGGTAGTTTTTATCCGCCAGAGGTGCAAGCGCAGGGCTACCTGGTGCAGACGTTGAGGTTTTCTTCACGCGTGTTGATGGGCCCCAAGGTTAGCGACGGCCAACCCCCCGATTCTTATACGAATGCCGTATCCGCACTTTTCCGGCTCAAACTCGGGGTGAGATGTTTCGGAGATCAAACCCAGTCCCCAGTCTTACAAGAGAGTGGATTCATGTTGAGATTTGGTTGTGGGGGGCAAGAACTTTGTGACCCATGAAGCTCGAATTCTCCTGAACTCTTTCCAGCGCCTCTGACTAAGTTAGTCTTTCTGGTAACGATGCCTTCTCCGTTCTTCCCTGGGGGAGAGAGAAAGGGGGGGATAGTCCCCACAAGCGCCAAGTTTCTGGGGGAAGGCAACTGGTCAGCATAAAAGTGAGGGTTTTTAAGATTATGAGAGCAGCGAAGCTCCAGACCTTGAATGAGGAAGCCTGAGTACTTAAAACAATGGCAGTTCCGCTCCGCACTCCACTCCCCTCCCCCTCGTTCTTGTTGCCCCTTTTCAATTGTTCTGACGCTGCTCATAAAAGTTAAAAACAATAGAAATAAAAACATATTTCCTGCCTTCTGCCCGACGGAATCTTGCCGCTTACCCATGTCACATATGAATTCGACTCGATGAGCTCACTCTTCCTAACTACTTATCCCTTCGATGTCCATTCTATGACTCTTCTATTCTCCTTCACCACCCTTGCGTTCCAGTTGAATCATCATGGCTGCTATCACCACTTCGGAGACACAGGCGCCGGCGCAGAATAAACGGAAATCTGCTACTGCCGGCCTTCCTGCGACCTCTCGACCTGTTAAGAGAAGAGCGTCGAAAGCTTGTTGTTGTTGTCGAGCCAGGAAGGTCCGATGCGATGTCGTTGAAAGTGGCGCTCCCTGTACCAACTGTCGACTCGACGAAGTAGAATGCGTCGTCACCGAGAGCAAACGGAGAAAGTTCGTCTATCTTTTTTTATTTTATTTTATGACTTCCACTCACACGCGACTCCCTCCCCAACTTTTGACAATAACTGCTGGGAAAATAGTTGGGGTAAAAGAAAAAGTGCCGGTGCTGACTGACCCTTGTTGTTGCATAGGAAGTCCCGAGGTGATTTGGAAATGGCCAATCCTTCGCCAAGATCTTCAACCGAGGCTCCTGAGGAAGCTCGACAACTCTTTATGAAACCACATGATGACAACAATCAAGACCATATTTCCCCTGGTGCTTCAGGGGGGATACCGTCTATGTCTCCGTCGCAATGTTCAGTTGATTATGACCCAGGACAGCATGTTCCACATTTACTCTGTTCGTACTCGACAAAAGACTTGAAAGCTACAACATACTTCATATACTAATATTTCCTAACAGATCGAACACAGGATCAGAGAATCAGACCTGAAGGGAAACAACGCAGAATGTTGAGTAATCCAGCAGTACCGTCTACGATGCCCTTGTGCAATGCGAAGGCGGCAATCCAGCAGTTATTTGGTCCTTCGTATACCATGTCAAGCCCTCCAACAGGCTACCTCCCCGATTATATCCGTGGGCTCCCTCCTCGGCTGCAGCCGGAGGATATCGATTACCTAGGCGCGAAAGGGGCTCTGACAATTCCCGAATTCGAACTTCGTAATGAACTGCTGAGGTGTTACATCCAGTATGTTCACACGTACATGCCACTTTTAGAATTGGAGGAATTCTTGCAGATCATCGCCCGTAATGATGGCGTGAATCGCTTGAGCCTTTTGCTTTTCCAAGCTGTGATGTTTACCGGAACTGCTTTCATCGATATGAAGTATCTTCATGCCGCGGGTTACTCTACGAGAAAGGTAGCTCGAAGGGCGTTTTTCCAAAGGGCAAGGGTACGTAAAATAAATATAAATAAACTAGCAAACCTGGTAGCATCGAAAAAGCGTAAGCTGACGGGAATCTCAATAGCTCCTATACGACTTCGATTATGAGGTTGATCGTATCTCACTCGTCCAGGCATTGTTGCTGATGACGTATTGGTATGAGACCCCGGATGATCAGAAGGATACATGGCATTGGATGGGAGTCAGCCTCTCTCTTGCCCACACGATTGGTCTTCATCGAGACCCGGCAAATTCCAATATGGGACCTCGACGACAGAAACTATGGAAGCGAATTTGGTGGAGCACATACACTCGGGATAGGCTTATCGCGCTTGGGATGAGACGCCCAACTAGGATAAAGGATGGCGATTGTGACGTTCCCATGCTCACTATGAACGACTTCGAGTTCGGTTGTTTCCCCCCCGAGGTGATCGACATGATCGGAAACTGTGAGGCACTTCAGAACGTGGAGCACCAGAAAGCATTAGCAGGCATGTCTATCGAGAAGGCCAAGCTTTGCCTCTGTATCAGCAAGGTTCTTTCTGCACAGTACTCCGTGCTTAGCCACAAATTTGGTGGTACAACGGAGACCACGATGATGCTTGTGCCGAAAAAATCCGACGCAGAGGCTCGAGAAGTGACACATTGTGATCTCGACTTGGAATCTTGGCTTAACAACCTTCCCCAAGAGATCCGATATCACGCACCCAGGTCGTCGGACTTGAGTGAAGGGGAGAAGGTACTCCATCTTCATCGTGCGTTGCTCAAGATGGTATACCTTGCCACATCTAGTGCTCTGCATCGGCCCCAGGTACTCCCTTCCTCACCATACCCAACGGCGGAAATCAGGCTCCAAGATCTCTCCCGGCAGAAAGTTCGGAACGCCGCCATCGAAATCACTAGTATTGCCGACAGTCTGTATAACCTCGACATGACCCGATACCTCCCGACCACTGGCGTGACAGTCCTCCTCCCAGCTGTCATCATCCACCTCTTGGATATCAAGTCGAATGACGCTAGTGTCCGGTCCACGAGCCTCCGCCGCTTCTATCAATGCATGCAAATCCTCCAGGGACTCCGGGAGATCTATGCGTCTGCCGACTTCGCCACCTCTTTTCTCGAAGCTGCCATCCGCAAGGCCGGGATCCAATTGTCTACACAGCCTAATCCAGAATCGGCCCGTGCACCAACGAACCCTGCTACCGATCCCCTGCGGATGACCACCCTCACTCCACCTCCAGACCTTCTAGCAGAGAAAATTCCGAATCTCACCTACAACGATCCCGTACTTAGTCCTGCAGCCTTCGCAGCGACAAGCCGAGATCCCGAGTCTCTCTTCGTTACCACACCCCCTCACTCCGACGGCAGTGATAATGGGGGGAACACCCACAACGACGCGTTCACAGCAAACAGCCAGTTCCCCAAGCAAGATACCAACACGATCAACGGTATCAACATTAGCAGCAACCCTGAATTTAATGACTTTATGAACCTGTCTCATGATCCCGATTTAATGCAGAATGATTTTGATACCCTAATCAACTTTGACGAGGCAAGCGCGGATCTTTTCGCAGCCGAAAACGGAATAGGACCTGACCTTGCTGTCAAGAGTGAACGTCCTCCCTTTTCCGATATGGATTGGATGCGCGATCTTAATGGGAATGACAATAACAACAACAACATGACCGGAACCAAGGCTACGGAACCAGTGGTTGGTAATACGACAGACACCAAGGTTGATGAGAGAATAAAGAACCTCTTAGATGTCGATTTGGGAACTATGCCGCAGGGCGACCACGACCTCTCCACGAATCCGAAAGGGTTGACCATCACAGGGGATCTGGATGCTGATATCGGTCTCAATCTCGATGGTTGATCGGTCTTCTATTTTGAATTTATATTTCTTTCACTACATTTGATACTCAGGGGAGTTTTTGGGGCGTTGAGAAAAAAACGGGGGGATGGGAGGAAACATTAATGTGATTTGTGATTTGGCTGTGTAAAAAGCTGTTTCTTTTCGTTTCTTTTCTTTTCTTCATTGAATGAATGATTTCCTTTCTTCTTGTTTTCTCTTTCTTTTCTATAGAACCATAGAGATGGAGTAGGGGATTCTAACATTGGTATTGCTTCCACTAGCAATGGCCAAAACTTACTGTTAAAAAATGTTGATTAATTCTTTTTCTGAGTACCTTGTTCTTGAGCCTTGGGGCTACCATCCTTCTTCTCCTATATCCCTATTCATCTCTTCATTTATACACCCCGATGCCAATACCACACCTCCGCGTGATCACCCCTTTTGAATAAACCGGATGCACGGCACGAGGCAGACCTCATGCTGCATACCTTATCGATATAAGTGATGGATTAGAGCTCAGTTTCATCACATTCTTTAGAGAGAAGGTCCCATCACTAATTGAAGGTCTTTAATTCATTTTGCTTTTTCTTTCGGTAGCGGGGAGAGAGAGGGCTTTGGTGTGGCGTAAGCAAGGGGGTTGGCATCCTTCGATAACCCCTGGAGTAGCTCCCGCCACTGGCTCAGCTTTTGCAACAAGTGGCGTGAGAAGTCGGTGAACGAGGTAATTGATCCCCTTGAGGTTCGTGATCTTGAATAGAAGAAATCAAGATTTTCACGGCCCCTCCAGACCCGGTGGTATACACAATCTTGATGCTCCGGGCCTTTGGCTTTCCCCGCTTGGTTGGCCTTTGACTATTTTCAGTCTTGGCATTCATTCATTGGTTCGTAAAGGTATATCTGATAGAAATTGGAGTATAGTCAATCGTGATAACGCTGCGTCAAATCAAATATCCTCTTCTCGCGCAGCCTACCTGGACACCTTCTATAAGTGATGTTCGCTCAATGTTCTCTATATTACGGGTTCCGTAGTGTAGTGGTTATCACCATTGGTTTTGATTACTTAATATATTTCAATCAGACCTCCAATAAACCCCGGTTCGAACCCGGGCGGGACCTTCCTTTTTTTTTTCTTTTTTAGGAAAATTAAACTTTTGCTTCTTCCCCGAGAACCTTCTCCCTTTCTTCCTTCTCTCGACCTTTTCGCACCACCTTAAATAAGTATGAAGCCAGTTTGCTATGATTTCACAATCAAATGGGCAAGCGAGAGTACTCACTTAATCCCTTCACCAATCGACAAGGGGCATTCAGCTTCCAGAATTTTTAACAAGTCCTGGGCAAACTGACAATTATCCCTTGCAGGATTCTAACATCTTACTTAGCTTCTATGCATGGTCCTTCTATTATCCAACGCAAAAGAGCTGCTCGACCTATTATTCCAGCCGATCTCAAGAACCACACAAGGCTGCTCCTCGTTCCCTCACATGCAGGGTGGATGCGCAAGAACCAATTGGTTCAATCCCGAACTTGAGAATACTCAGGACTGGGTAGCTTCCTTAGTACCTCGCAAATTCCCGCCCTTACTTCCACTTTCTCTGAAACCAGATCAATGGACGAACCCTCACTGCGAGTCCAGCGAAAGCCAACTTGGTTTACTTCCGTCACTTCCGTCTCATAGCTGAACAAAACGGTGGTGGCAGTGGTCTGCATCTAAGATGCAGAAAACCAGGCTGCATGCACAGTGCTCAGTCTGAGTTTGCCCCGACTTGGTACCAGATGCGGCGTCAGGTTCATTACTCAAGCATCTATTGTCCCCGTATGGAGTAATACATCACCCAGTTGATCCTTACAGGATCTTTCCAGAATCTTTTCCACCAAATAAAAGAGAAAATATCTCGGTGCCGGGCTAGGGCTGAACCAAAACGGCAGCTGATCGCTCATCGAATATGAAGCCTTTCCAGATAGTTTCTTGTCCATGCGTTGATGCAGAGGCCAAACCTTAGATTTACGCCAGAAGGCCGAGTTTTCCCAACCCCCCTAGCTCACATTTACTGCCCCACCCCAACAAGGGCGGAAGGCAAGAGGGGAAGCTGTACCATCGACTCCACTGCTTTCATCCAGACGTATATATACATGCCGGTCAATGCCACATTCACAAGAATGGAAATAAGCTGCTTGTCTCTTAACCACTGCTTCCGGACACTCTGGCCGCTGGCGCAGACAGTACCTGATATACCCGTTTACCGTTCTCATTCCTCATGATGTTCAGCTACTCAGCTTCGATTTTGTTTATAATAACAGCCTTCCTCCCTGCCATCTATGGAGCAACTACGCCAGAGAACCTAAGGCGGCAGATTCCAGCTGACCCAACGGGTGTCAAAACCATACATACGCCAGGCAATGTTACCATCAGGTACAAAGAACCAGGTAAAGATGGCGTTTGTGAGACCACTCCAGGGGTCAATTCATATTCCGGGTATATCGATATCGCGCCTGACATGCACACGTTCTTCTGGTTTTTTGAATCAAGGAAAGACCCGGCGAACGATCCGGTTACTCTCTGGTTGAACGGTGGCCCCGGGAGCGATTCATTGATTGGGCTTTTTGAAGGTAAACACTTTTTTTTGTCTGCTCTACGATCGTTAAATATTTACCTGCAACCCCCGCCTACCCCTTATAACAAATAAGCTGACGGTTTTAGAGCTCGGCCCCTGTAACGTGAGTGCGGATCTCGAAACGCACTTAAATCCGTATTCGTGGAACGAAGTCTCCAACTTGCTTTTCCTTTCTCAGCCAGTGGGCGTCGGTAAGACGCTGACTTCAAACATGAACCCCGTCTCCAGGCGGAAAGATACCTAATATTGAATCAATAGGCTTTTCTTATAGTGATACTAGCGAGGGCTCTATAAATCCCAACACGGGGGATTTCCAAAATGCAACATTTGGGAAGGTAGATGGGCGATACCCCGTTATAGATGCTAGCAAGCTTGGTAAGCCTGCCCTCGAATGAGGGTAAAAAAAGATTTCTATAGTTAATGCTAAAATTTATCCTATAGATACCACCGAACTCCTTGCTGTGACAGCTTGGCACACGTTGCAGGGGTTCTACAATGCTCTACCCCAGCTTGACTCTGAAATTAAATCTAAAAGCTTTAATCTCTGGACAGAGAGCTACGGAGGGTAAGTCTCCTTCGAGCAATGTCGGTATGTACGTCCAGAAATACGCTAACTCTGATGCAGTCATTATGGACCAGCCGTGTGTTACATTCGCTCTTTTTGTGATGTTAAAAACCATATCTAACCTGGCTTCTAGTTCTTTCGTTACTTCCATGAGCAGAATGAGTTGATCGCCAACGGCGATATTCAAGGGACGGAGCTGGATTTCAACACCCTGGGTATTATTAACGGTATTATCGATGAGAGAATTCAGGTAGGGAGAGAAATGTTTAAATTTTGGAGAATACCATGAAGCTTATTAAGACAATCTCAGGCCGAGTATTACCCTGAATTTGCCATGAACAACACTTATGGTGTTGAAACGGTAAGCTCCCTACCCTGGCCCTCGGAGAGGACAATGGATGTTGATATGCGTTAAATCCAAAGGTCAACGAAACAGTTTACAATTATATGAAATTTGCCAATACTATGCCCAACGGATGTCAAGATCAGCTAGAACGCTGTAGAAAATCAAACAGGTCTTCTCCAGAGGATTTTACAATTTGTTCTGAAGCTGGAAATATGTGCAGAGATAATGTTGGTATGTTCGTCCCGGTTAACAGCTTAGCTCTCTCGGAATACGTTTCTTTTTCTCGACAAATCTTGCTAACATCAATGCAGAGGGCCCCTTCTATTCATTCAGTCACCGTGGGCCGTACGATATTCGTCACCCTGCTCAGGTGAGTACCTCTGGCTTCGATTAGCGAAAGACTTGTGCCCAGAAATATCTCTAAAGCACTTCCAGAATCCGAATCAACCCCCGACAGACTACTTTGTCGAATATCTCTCAAAGGATGAAATTTTGAACTCGATTGGTGTCAATATCAACTACACCTACTATTCCAGCGATGAGATCTATTACGCTTTCCAGCGAACAGGTGACTGGATTTTCCCAAACTTCATCGACGATCTTGAAGAGCTACTCGATCTTCCTGTACGTATTTCACTTCTCCATGGGGACGCGGATTACATCTGCAACTGGTTCGGTGGAGAGGCAGTCTCTCTAGCCGCGAATTACAGCGGGTCGGAGTCGTTTCGAGAAGCAGGGTATACTCCCTTATTAGTGGATGGAAAAGAATACGGTGCTACGCGCGAGTATGGCAACTTCTCGTTCACGCGGATGTACGATTCAGGGCACGAGGTACCATGTAAGTTTCAAATGCGTTCAGCTAGATACTTCTTCCGCTTCGTGCTTCGGATCAGCTAATTTCTCCGCTCCTTCAATTATCTTAGATTATCAACCCGTTGCGTCCCTTGCTCTTTTCAATCGCAGTCTAAATGGTTGGGACATTGCGACGGGAGAAATTAAAATCACCGAAGACTACGGAACAATCGGTCAGCCTTGGTCGACACATACGGAGCCTTTCCCCACCTTTACCAACGCAGAATGGTAAAGGCTAGGGTTCCCGCTTATAAATAAAATTTACAAATATAAGAGGGATTATAGGCACATGAAATGGCTACTTAATTGCAAATATCTTTAGTAATAATGTCTGAAGTTCTAGACTTTGTCATGAGGTAATTCTAATACCCATAGAATAGATAGACGGCGTCTCTCCCACTTCACTCCTTTGAAAGAAGCACCTAAGCATAAAGAATGCGTTTATTTTTCTCTAGTTCAGTATGAAACCCCTTACGGGAGGTTCAGCGCTCAACTCATGGATTACAGCTGAGATAATAGCCAGCTTCTAGTCTCTACGTCCCATCTACGTAAATGGTCTTTAACTAAAAGCAGGAACTAGATCAATTGCATCTTTTCGGAGGCCAACAAAATGAATCCGAGGAATGCTCCCAAGGGCTTCTTCATTGTCCCGTGTTGTCGGGACCTTGCATTCTTACCCTTGTCTGAAGTTAAAAAGTTTGGTTAAGATAAGCTTTTTTTTTGAGTTCCGAACAAAAATATGTTTAAAGGGACTTCATCCGTTCGATCACAACAATCCGCTACTATTCATCTATCAATTTAGTGTTTTGAGGCCTGGCTTAGTGAGTGAAATGAATAGACGTCATTGAGTTTTAGAAGCAGTTTATAACTTAGCGTAGATGAAGAAGTGTCTAGGTATGTGATAAACATTCTAAAATACCGACAGTCAAAACTAGATGCCCTTGCGTTTGCGTTTGCGTTTATCAAGGGATCGGGGTTGAGGTCGGCACCATGATAAATTACGCATTACACGAGCGTAATCATTTCTGATTGTACAGCAGTAGGATCCTGAGCCCATTGCTTCATGGCGTCTCCATACATGAGGCCGTAAACATAACAGAAGCCGATGACTTGATAAGTCAACGTTTTACCCTCTATTGGTCGAATGATTAGAGGTGGCTGTACGGTGGGAATAATGCATATCACATCGCCGGGTAGGACTAAAGGTGATCCAAACCCACTACACATACCCTGTGTGTTAGCCAGTCTGATGAGGGATTGGCTAGGGTAGATAGCCGAGATGACAAGAGGGGAACAAGGTCTGCGAAGAGGGGAACAAGGTCTGCGGAGAGGGGAACTAGAAGGGATCAATAAAACATACTAGAATCCTTTTTCTGTCGTGAAGAATCTATCGCCACGAATAGAACTCGAAGAGCGGTTGAGGAACGGTATTTTTCCTTTTTTATCAGGGTCCCATTGACCAAGCCATCCGGATTGTTGGAGATAGGTATAAATTGATGGACAATGGTCCTGACAGAATTCTATGAAGCTTTGGGCGACTGGTGAGCTTTCGTCCTCATCACAAGCTCTCAAAAGCGTGCTCGCAAATGCCATTGCCTTATCCGAATAGTGGGATATGCCATTCTGACTCTCTGATGTCTGTGTGAGGGACCAATATCGTTCAACAAGACTGGGCTTTTCAAGAAACTGGTCTTCCACCGCACGGCCGTTAGAGAAAGAAGGATCTGCGTCAGTATAATCCTCCGGATCTTTTCCAGCAAGCTCACCACAGAGTTGAATGGCGTCTACAAGCAACGCGCGTGTTTCCAGACAAGTCCCATCGACTCGCGAATAGAACATACCTACTGAGGCTGGGGAGTCCCTCAGACTAGAGTCATACCTCCAATTGATATTCCAGACGGCCTGGCTGTCGAGGTGTGGGCACCAGGACGGCGCGCCTGCCAAGTCAGCCGGCACACGGTGCCACGCCAGCCCGAGAAACCGTAGAGAACGGCGGCTCATCTGGGAGAATAAGCATAGTCGTAATTCGGATACACTTCTCCTATAATCTGCTTTGATCAACAGTTCTCCGTTCTCCAACCTCGCCAGGGGGTGTCCTAGGAAAGCGTGCACAAAATCTCTCGCGTCGGATGCTTCCAGCACCCGCTTCGCCCGAAACAGGATATCCTCAAATTCTAGCTGTTCCATATTTCTTTTTCGCTGGGCCTGCGCTTTGAGGATATGCGAAGACCTGAACCATGCACTCTCAAAGTCCTCAACATATGATGACCAAATATAAGTGAAGAGGGAGGATATATGAGCCGACCAGAAAAACACGCCGGGCCAGGAACTCGACAATGAACATGCAACGATGAACAGTATGACTTCAACAAAGTCAATAGTCGATGAACCGTAGGCAAGTACCACACTTTTCGCAAGGCCGACTTCCTGCAGGACCCATACGCGTTTGAACCACGGATGCCCAAAAAGTTCCATGGCATCTTTCATCCTTGCGGTGGTCACATTGGCAAACCCGTCATCTGGTTTCCACCATAAACCACTTAACACGGATTCCAGCAAATATTTCTCGGCCACCCGGTTATAGTCCCGTATGACACTGATGGCGTCCTTGGCGAGTTCGCCATCCTTCCCATCATCGCCGAAACATACAAGGACCCGCTGTGCCTTGGAGTAAACTTCGCCCATCATGTTCACTTGCACTCCTTTCTCTTCCACGTCACGTTGGTTGATGCAGATGGCATCGGTCCACAGACGCCTTTGGTGATTGGCATGACGCACCTGGCGCAAAGCTTCGAATAGGTTTGCCGTGATGTCCACGCGATGACCTTGGCAATAGATTGAGTGAGTCACTCCCGGGTCTCCCCAGACATATGATATCGCTTCGTATGCTATAAACAAATGGGGCTCACTTTAGTCCATGGGCACCCCACCCCCACCTTGCCAGGAGTGGCCAACTTGATTAAGATAGGAATTTCCCAAAAAAGAATCAAAATACTCACAATCTGCTGGGTCTATATACTCGACAAGTTCAAGGACTTGTATAGCACAGTTAATTGGGTCATCGAAGCTACCGGGTTCAAGTACCATGATCCGAATCCATTTTCCCTGAGGCAACGGAGAGAACCCGAAGGTTTGAGAACCCAGACCAGCAGAATTTTGGGACATTGAGTTCAGTTGTGGACGATTTTAAGGATTAGTGTGCACGGAATAGTTGTCTTATAGTCTGATAGAGTTAGCGAATCCAGCTCAGAATTTGGAATGTGGGAAGTCGAGGTGCATTGGCGTGTTGGAAAGATGATTGATGAGCTGAGTGGGACAGTTACGGCGAGCTATACGGCGGACTATAGCGACCATCAGGCAAATGAAGAATTCTTTTTTTTTTTTTTTTTTTCGAATTTTCCTCGACAAAATTCTGCATATGCTAGAGTTGAGAAAAGCTCATAGTACCAATACAGAAGATCGAGAATAGCATTTCCTCTTGGACTTAAGTTCTTTGACCTTAGACATCTTCGGAATATAAGAATTGGCATAAATGAGTGGTGTGATGCTTGAATACATATTAAAAGATCTGAGCGGAGGAGTTCATCGCCTGAAAGATAATAGCTTAGAGCGGAGTGGTGCTAGAAAATGAATAGGGGACGTTCCCAAACCCGCCTTGCCATCCTTACCTCTGAATTCTCTATTCGGATCCCTTCGAATCACCCGACAAGCGTCGAAATTCAATCGGCTCTTTCACTGTTGCCGGGTACAATTCCTTTCTCATCTCCTCGGGAAGCAGCGCACCATCACGAAGCCAAATCCGATCTAGTTGGGTCTCGTACGTAGAGTAGATTCTCGCGAGGAGCAGGCGTGTTTCGGCCCATGCCACACTATAGTACATATAACACCGGTTATTAGCCTCTCGGGAGTTTATGGTACAGTTTACACATGAATGCATGGGAGGGTATGATCAGGAACGCACTTCATCCCCGTACACATTCTTGCCCCTGTCCCGAACGGGATAAAGTTTCGCAGCATCTGCTTGTACTCCAGTGAAGAGACCGGGAAGGCCCAGCGGTCCGGGTTCCAGGTTTCCGGGTCGGCGAAGACCTGCGGGTCGCGGTGCAGGGAGTAAATTGGAGTGGAGATCCTAGTCTAAAGAAAGATAGAAGAAAATGTAAGTCGTTTAAGGTATAAGAGGAAAAGATAGACGACGCAGAAGAGGTCAGGACGTACACCAGGCTCTATTTTCACTCCCATTATCGTGACATCCTGTCCTTTTTTGACGACTCGTGGGAGATCTGCTGGGATAGGAGAATCAAGACGGAGGGTTTCACGGAGCACATTGGTGAGGAACGGCAATTTCTGGACGAGTGAGAGGTCCGCATGAGTCTCAGGGTACACTCCTGCGTCACGCAGCTCCTGACGAAGACGCTCCTGGTGAGCCTTGTTTTCAGGAAGGGAGAGACGCCATATGCTTGCAGCCATGAGGTCAGTGGTGGTCTCGGAACCTTTGTTTTGAAGAATTAGCAAGTTAGCAAGAGGCTAACGGGGGTGGAATACCATACCAGCGAAGAAATGGTCCATGCAGTCACTTGCAATATACTTCGCATCCGGAATGGCAGGGCTTGGACCTTTGCCTCTGTAAATGGAGAGGAGGTGCTGAAGGTGGGTGGGCTTCAAATCAGAGGCAGAGGACTCCTGGCTTTCGAACTCTTCTTTGACGCGTTTCATTCCAAATTTGTTTATCTTTGGCCGAGATTCAAGGAAGCTTGGTATTCGGGGGCGTAGGTCTATATGTGCCCGTCGGTCGTTAGAGGCTGTAGATTCAACCGAGATGTGGGTGTGCCGCTTACTTGGAAACCAAAACAACAAAATTTCGTAAAGCCCGTCAAAATTGCCCCCGCCGGTTGACGTTGTGATCAGGGCCTGGAGCTTCTTCCTTGAAGTCTCATTCCTCAGCAGGTCCGGCGGGTTCTTGGAGCCAAACACAAGTTGAATCATCACGTCACTAGTCAGCCATTTGATCCAGGGGAAAATGTTAACGGTTCTTGACGGCGATCTTGCTGCGTCTTCTTCAAGTCCTTTCATAAAACGGTCCAGAAACGTCTTTAATATCTCCTTAACGGCGGGGGTTGTCACGGAAGGTCCGGAATACAACCCAGCTACGTGGTTTCGCCGGGCGCGATGCAAATTGGCTTCGGTGGTGCTCACGAGGTTCGGCGAGCCAAACTGCTGAAATATTGTCAGATCCGCACTGGAATCAAGGCCTCGTGGACCAGCGTATATGCCTTTCAACGCATCCGCATGGCAGAATGAAATCTGTTTTGGTGCAACTTGAACAATCGGTCCATACTTCTTATGGAGAAGGTAGATTGTTTGCACACTAAAATTAGGGTCTGTAGAGGGAAGACGTGAGTATATACACGACCCAAGACAGGCACATCGACACTCTATACTCACCAGAGATGGATTTCAAACGCATCCACCACGCCGTATATTTGGCAAGCTTAGGTCCTGGAAGTGGAGATTTCATCGCTTCACGTATCCTAATTATGACGCTGATAGCTGACCATAACAGAACTGGAATGACGATTAACGGCCACTGATGACCGAAGAAAGAGACGATGCCGGAGTCGAGAAGCATCAGGCAATATTGTTGAGATACCGAGCACCTTGGGGTTGTTAAGCAACAGAGCAATGTAACACGGAGTCGGGATGATAGACAATGTTCAGAAATGGGACTTCTGGATTATCATCAGGTGAAATAGCGAGCTTATATACTCTCATGATAATATATATATATAAAAGACGTAAATAATATCACACACCAATAAGGGTATTTTGCGAGAGCATTTTCAAGGCTATGCAAGCAAACTTGACGAGTCGTTGTCTCTGCTGACTTATATCAAGCCAATCCAGATTGCGGTTTTCGGGGAGAGGCAGAAGAGATTTTTTACGCTCCAAGAAATGCGACTGTCCAGCGATTCAGCTGCGGAACGGGCCGAGGCGTGTGGGAGTTGGAGTTCCTTTATCCCTTGAAAGAACTGGCCATAGGGTCGTTAAAGTCAAACCAGAACAGGCATCAAGGACTGTGTCTCAAACTCATAAATTCAAGAATCAATGTAAGTCGCCTCGCAGTCTCGACACGGCGCGAAGTACTCACCGTCGCTGTGGCATTGTTAAACACTTACCTCAGCGATCCTATTTTCCCTCCTACGATAGACGGTAACCAAAAATGCGGTTTATTTCCCCTCAGCTTCTGCTCCTTGAGGTCGTGAGGTTGAGTTTGTGGCGGAAATGAGAATGTCAAGAAATGCACTGTTTGGGTTTAGCGGTTGATCGGGAGAGAGATACTTGCCTAAAATGGTCATTATCTCGAGAAATTGATCCATCAAACTCGTTCTGTCGGACACAACGCACGCTACAGTTGCCGACAGGAAAGATACCATATCCAGCGAATATTGCACCGCATTCAACACTTTCATTACCTAAAATGGACAAATCTGTGTCTCGGGTGGGACGCGTGCCTTGCCTAGAGGGCATAGATTGCCTCGCTATACGTGTAGTTTTTCTTTGTTAGTCTCTTGAACCGGTAACATGACTGAGCTCGGGTTCTTCGAACTTATCACACATGGGACAGTGATGCATGCTGCGGCTTTCTAGTGGAGCTGGCGAAGGCGCCCATGAATATGAGTGTCCACTCGTCTCATGCCTTTCGGCGTGGACATGTTTTCTACATCCTCATTTGATAGAAGCAACATGCTTGGTTCGAGACCAAACTTATCAGGACGAATTCCCAAACATTTCCTTGAACTATTGCCAACGAATTCTGTTGAATTCTCTATTCTCTATGAATAGCTATATGGGTATACATATCAATTCAGCTCTGATCTATATCGCATAAATCTTCAATAAAAGATCTAATCCCCATCCTAAATTAATACCTATACCTAAACTTCTTCCCCTCCCCACTATCCCACGTTGAAGCTAACATCTCATTTCCCAAGAACTTCGCCTTCGCCTCAATCTCCTCCAACCCCTTAAACACAGACCCGAACCTCCGAGCCTCCATCGTCGATGACGACGAGTCGGTCTCCTCATCATCCGAGCCCAACGTATCCACATTGCGATATTTCTGCCCGAATCCCGTCTCGGGATCAAATCCAGGGAAGAACGGCTGCTCATTCGATGCGACTTGTGCGGGAAGGCATTCTTTGAACGCGACTTCGGGAAGGGAGGCGTAGTAATCGTCGTGTTGCGGGTGGAGTGCTTCGCGGAGGGTTTTAACACCACCGTCTGGGTGGAGGGTGCTCCATGGGTCGCGGCAGGATTCCTGTTCGCAGGTCTTAGATGCGAGGAGAAGGCCGTTCAGGCGGTCGGCCAGCGTTGCGTTTTGGACTAGGTCTAAGGGTTCGAGTTCGTAGGGGTCGGCGACTGTGTCGTATAGTTCTGTCTCGTGGGTACACCAGTGGCTGTATAGGAAGCCGTAGTCTTTGCCGACGATGCGGAGGGTCTTGTAGGAGTTTCGGGGGTCGGTGGTTACGTTTAGAGGCGATGCTTCGATAAGGTTTTCGCCCCAGAATTCGACGTTGAGGGTTTCAGGCCACGGGTCAAGTTCGGGTTCTCCTTTGCTTCCGTCGGCGTTCCAGTAGTCTGTTAGGGTGCGGCCGTCTAGGAATGAAGGCCATTTATCTTCCTCTAGCCCGGCAAGGGTGAGGAGGGTTGGTACGATGTCGATATGGTCGGATGGGATTTTGGTGGATTGGCCTAGATAAGTTGTTAGTTTCAATTCATCGATAGGAAAGGACTGAGAGCAATAGTCACCTTTAGGGATTCCAGGACCGGTCATGAAGAATGGCACGTGAGTATCTTCCCGATACGGCAGGGTCTTCCCAGCTGGAATACGGTGGTTACCAAGATGGAACCCATTGTCGCTACTGAAGATGATGACAGTGTTTTCCAACTGCCCTGCTTCTTCAAGCACATCGAGCAGATTATCAATCATTTCATCCACACCTGTGAGTACCTGGGCGCGGCGCCTGTAGACTTCATCGCTGTACGCGATAGCCTCGTCATCCATCAACGGGAGTTCTCCGATCCAGGAAGGTTTCTTCTGGTCCTCGGGGTTGAAGTTAGGGCTACGAGGGGCCTTGAGGCCCGGGAAAAGGTTTTCGTGGCGTGCGGCCGGGACAGGAGGAATTTTGATAGACTGAAATTAAAGTTAGAGAGGAGCACGAACATAAACATCATTGGGGATACTGAAGCCATACTCCATTAAATTGCAAGTGAGGTGCAACTGGTGCAACCTGCAGGAACCATGGCTCATCAGGTTTATCGAGAAGCGTTTGGAGACGGTCGACTCTGCGATTGGTTCAGTATAAACAGTCATATACACTGAGGCGGATCCGAGACTCACGCCTTAGCACGAATAACATCAGTTTGATGATCATCATAGTGCTTGGGACGTCCACCTGGTCATATTTAGCACTTGTCTTTGGGTGTTGAGTAGAAGGGTAGTGACTAACCATTGGTTGAGAAAACAGGAGTATTGTAGATATACGTGTAAGGGTCAAGCTGTTTCCCTGTTAGAAATGGCCTCAATATCACCTTTACGAAAGAATCTATAATAACAACTTACCAGGCCATCATAATGATCCCAGCCCTTGGGTTGATACCAATAATTGGATGTCGAGTAGCCATTCATAAGTTTACCGATATCTATTTATCAGGAACAGGGTTAGTAAAGGGTGGCTTGGCATCAAGCGATATCGAACAAGACACGCACATTCAGTTCTGTAACCGGCATCTTTCAGCCAATGGGGAAGGTAGTTATCATTTTCCCCACTGGATCTGAACTTGTCGTATCCGCCTCCGGGGCCGTCGACGTCGGTATTGTTTGTCTGTAGCAACTGTTACTAAGATTCTTCGGCGTATTAAGGTAGAGGACGAATACTAACGTTATGGGCCTGTTGACCGCGTAGCAACGCAACCCGAGATGGGCAGCAGAGGGCAACGGTAACATAGTGATTATCATACGCAAAGCCTATAAGAATCGTTAGCCTGTTTATTCGGATATTCTGAAAGTTCTAATATAGACGTGTATGTGGGCAAGAGAGTAGGTACCTTGATCTAAGATCCTCTCCGTGGTACGAGGCAGGAAATCGAGAGAACCCAGTTCATAATCCTGATCATCCGTGAACAAGAAGAGAATGTTGGGTTTGGAGTTTTCCTTGTCGGCAGCCGCCAAGACGAGCGGCAAGCCGAGCAAGATCCTGGTCGCAGCCGAAAACCACCTCATCTTGATTCTTCGCTGCCGAATCGAAACTCTTTGGTAGAAACGAATTGATAGACCGCTGGCGTGATTGAATATCGATTGACTCTTGACTCTTGAGGTTGTTTCAATTCATGAAGGACGACAGCTCTCAATTGAAAAATGAAAAGGTCTCAATTTTGAGCAACGAAAACGCCAATTTTTGGGTTTTTTAGCCGCGTTCCGTGTTTGTTTTCAAAAGCAACCAGTCGCAATTTCAATCGAATGCCACCCAGGTTATCCTCCTCAATATATACTCCTCGTCTTCCGGAATCCGGCACTGATAAATGAGGGCAAATTGTAAAGATAGATATGCCACCCTCGTTGACGTGCTGGCTGTGGGGTATCACGACAAAACGAAGGCAGGGATGAAAGACGGGAAGAGAGAAAAACGTGGGGAGCTTTGGAGCATGTTAAATTCGGAAAGAAGAAAACACACCCCTGGGTGCTCTGGCCGCTTCGTGATTCGAGCCTAGTTTTAGCGCAAAGACCCTCTCTTGTGGTTCGCTGATCCAGAGTCGTTTATCGAAACTCGTCGTCATTTGCGACGGAGCTGATGTCGGCAATCGGTTGTTCATCATCCCGCTTTGGAGCAACAACAGCCCACAAAGCTTCTGGGTTTCACCGAGATGAAGGGGGCAGAGAATGTATCACGATATCTGGAATGATATCTCCAAGTTCTACGATGAAAGATCAAGACATTCGTTAATCGATCCATGGATCCAGGATAGCAATGCACGTGACATGAGACAGTGCATTGCTGACTCAGCCAGTTATCAACCCCTTTTCTTTGCCTTGAGGAAGGAGAAGAACTAGACAGCAAGGGTTGATAGCGAGGTAACATTCTTTTTCCCAACAATATTTTTTCAAAAAGAGTCTCGAAGGTCGTCGCTATCAGGTATACCTTCTATCATTGACAATGGAAGGAAAACAGTGAGAGCTCGGTGTGATCTCTAGCTCATGTTTCAACGAGAAAATGGAAAATCGAGGAATGCTCTAGCCTTACCGCAATGATGCTGTTCTGGAATGCATCTCTGGAACGTATCACCTCTGGTACCCCTGGCCTAGACCATGTTTGACCGTCGAAGCGATCGAGAACAGTGCATTCCAAAAATGTCTAAAATGCTATCATTTTCTAGGTACCCTGAATGTGACAGTGGAGGACGAAGGAAAGCAAGGAAGGAAGAAAATAGGAAAGTATTTTATCCAAATGGACAAGAAACGAGCAGACAAATCATAAGCTCATGAGACACTAATTGCTATGAATGTGATTTTATTCTTCCCCTAAGATGATGGAACCATCGATCATCAACCCATCCCGTCGCTAGAGATGAGATTTTTCGACTGGGCGGCAGCAACTTTCAACAATGGCGGACATATCATGGTCAGTTTGGCCGTGTTCGACCAAGGTAGATTTGTTCGAGTTAAAGTCGGAGCGAGGGACATCATTCGAGGGGTTCAGATCGAAGAAGCTGGTCGGTTTGAGCGAGGCGGTCATAACTTCCACGGGCATCACAGGGAAATCTATTATCATCACTGGTCAGCTAGGGAGAACATTTTATTTTCTATAGGCACTGGAGCAGCCCTAAAATTACCTTCTGGTCGGGTAACGTGGGTTACACCGAAAGTGTGCCATAAGACAACGTCATCGTTCTCCACGTCGTCCTTGCGAGCGGTATATCTTTCCAGCCCTGAACCCTCCCGGCTCTGGTTTGTAAACTCCCCGGCTGCATAAAACTCTCCATCTCGATATCTCGTCACCCAGATGGGCTTTGTGCTGAAAATTCCACGCTTCATGTTGAATGAATCCGGATCCATCATCAACATTTGACTAGGTACAGCATGCAGTTTATATCCCACAGGCTTGCCTGAGACCCCGTTGATCTGGGAAGGATTGATGATTCTGTACGTCCGGTTCTTGGTCAGGTCTAGATCATAACCACCCGGTTTGGTAATGGGGGTGGTTTGGACTCGAAAGGCACATCCAAACGGGTCAACTTCCGGTTCGTTGCGGACAGGGACACAATCATCATAGACAACGGTGTTTTTCTCACCATCCAGTAGGGGGTCAACTCGGAGACAGAATAAGTGTTGATGATTAGCTGCCAGCACACCCGGTGCTACAACAGTTCCCCATTCGGAGGAGACACCCTCGCGAATGGGCATGGTGGAGACGATTCCTGTTGCCTTCACTTCAATGTGCAAGTTGGCAGATTGGTCGAAGACATACGCCAGGATGTATTCGTAGTTCATGACTGTGGCCGTGCACTGAATGACGAGTTGGCGGTTTCGAGTGGCGGAGGCTTTCCCGCTGGGGAAGTTGGTGTGCTTCCAGGCGATCCCCTGATCAACCTCGTGCATGCATACGACATTTTTCATGGTGATCGGCTCGCCGGTGCCCGAGATTCGAATGCCATCGAAATATGCGATATGGCCAAGACAATCACAGCCTAGCGAAAGTGAATTGGACGTCAAACCAAACCCGGAGTCACCGAGATCAAAGGCCTGTTTGCGGTGATAGGGTGAACGAGGGTCGCCATATGGAACAGTCATTTCGCTCATGGACACACGGTAGAATAGGGAACGACCGTCATAAAGAACGTTGTTTAAGATAGGGCCTTCACGAGATGTCCACCCTAGTTGAAACGACCACTTCTGCCAATTGATATGACGACCCGCAATCGAGAATGAGGGGCCCTGCGGCTGCAAGACTTGTAGAGGCTTGAGGTCTTTCCTAAAAGCATCTTTACCGAGAATATCGGCACTGTATTCCACTGGTTTGACGGGAATCCAAGGTTCGGTAGAATCACTGGTCTCATGGCCTTCGTCGAGAGGAAGTTTTTGGATGGTGATAAGTTCTTTAGTTGTGACATCGAAAATGGGTGAAAAAGGGGCTGGTAAAGAGTAGTGGTTTGCCTCTGGGTCGTCATTAAGTACAATATACATGTAACATTGATATAGACGGCGAGTCTCGTTGGCGTCATCAGTACCAAAGGTCCAAGGATCGTTAGCGAGTTTGGCACTGCGAATTGGAAATCGTTAGCATGTACATGGCCAAAGTGCTGATGCCATCTCTACTTACCCTGGCGGAAGGTTCAGCTTCTTCCCTTCAGCAATAACATCTGGGTGGGTGAGGCAAAGATTATGGACCATATCAATTTCATCGAAGTCTGCCGGTCCCTGGACGCTGGGCAATTCTTCGCTACTTTCCACAGTCCCCGCGGTGATGTTGACAATTGCCTTGCTCATTACCGGAGATAACCTCGCATGGTAGTAAACATATGCCCGGCGATCTATCGATCTTCCAGGGTTGGAAAGATAGTCGAGAACCAATTTTTTGGGCGGCTCCAAAAGATCCAATACTTTGAAACGAATTTCGCTGTTTGAGAGCCGGAGTTGTCTCTTCAGTATATCAGACGCCTTGCGCATCTCGCTCGGCGAGAGAGGGTCGAGGGGATATGTGCCGTATCGTGCCATGATGAATCAAGATCGCCAATATAGAATGCTCTGCTGCTAAGAGGGAGGAGCGATATTGAGCTTTCTGGAATTTGGTGATGGACGGGTAAATAATAAATATATCTGCTGCTTCTCTTGCATGTTTTCCATCCCGAACCAAGAATAATTGCTCCTACGGGCTTTGATTTCAAGCTCATGAACTCGGCACTCAGCGAGGCGGCCCAGTTGTTCGATGAAGAGCTTCATTGCGCGCGGGACTTGCCAAATTGAGCCTTAGGGCAATACCAGCCCCTAAAAACCGTAAATGTGTGAGAAGCTTCATCCACACGCGCGCCAGTTATACTTGCTGAAGCAAGTTCTTCCAGCAGAGTTGTGCTTGAAGGTTGAACCAGAGTCCAAAGACCAACGTGAGAAAAGCAATCTCCGGACCCCACCGGTCACAATATCCGAGTCATTCAATTTTCCCTGACATGTCGAAATGCGCCGAAACCCCCACAGCCCACAGGCGAGACTGGAACTAAAAATAATGCTTGTCCATGGTTTTAAGCGAAAGATTAAACCCCGCAAAATCCTTGAAGCAACGTGAAAAGCTGCTCGCGAGCAGTGCGTGCCGCGGGGAAGAGTTGTCTTCCCAAAAGCGGAAAACTCACGCCGAATAATTAGCATATCAGAGTCACCGAAATCAACCGTCAAGACCCGAAAGCTTCAAAAGTGGGAAGGCTATGTTTGAGTTCAGCTGAGACAGTTGGTCTGTCGTCCGCCGACATTCTTCTTTCTTTTGCCCTTTCTCACTGAGTGATATGGAACTCTTGTTCAAACCTAAAGACGTGGAGAGAACCTCGTCCTGCTTTTGAGGCAATGTCTTGTCCTTTCATCTTCTCAGCTGCAGCCCGAAGATATCTGCATTGAGGCATCAATATGGCTTCCCAAAGTTGGCAAGTCAAAGCATCGGAGGCCTGCTTGATTCGCGACCAGTCGCTGCCGCCGGACACTCTCTTCTCTAAGGACGACCTCGCAAACCTCCCATTCAATGTGACGGATATTCCAAGGACTTGTGGCAAACTATCCCCGTTCGAACTTGACATCACCGATCGTTATGATGCTACTGATCTATTGAAACTCCTTCACTCCGGATCATTAACTGCCAGAACTGTCCTGAAGGCATTTACGAGGCGCGCATCTGTAGCACAACAGCTGGTAATTCCCCATCTATGCTGAGAAACAGGGAGATCCATACTCTAACCCGTTCTTTTAGACAAATTGCATCACCGAGCTGCTTCCTGAAGCATGCAAAGACGCAGATGCTTGCGACGAATATCTACGCCTCCACGGCCGTCCCATTGGTCCGCTCCATGGGCTCCCAGTATCTGTCAAAGAGCAATTCAGTGTGGGCGGCCGCCGCACAAATGCTAGTTTTGTCGCATGGGTAGACAACGTCGTGCCGGAAGACTGCGAGCTAGTGCGAATTCTGAAGAGCCTTGGTGCCGTAGTTTTCGCAAGGACGATGCAACCGCAATTATTGATGCATCTGGAAAGTTCTAACAATATATATGGAACATGTGTGAACCCTTTGGACACGAGATTGACGGCTGGCGGAAGCAGTGGAGGCGAAGCAGCGTTGATGGCCATGCATGGAACGCCTCTGGGATTCGGTGGTGACATCGGAGGTTCAATCAGATGTCCTGCTTCATTTAATGGGGTAAGTGTTACCCGGTATTTTGGCTATTTGATTCTCTTTTCCTTCTCGGGTGCCTGAACTCTACGAATAACACATTGCGAACAGGTCTACGGCTTTAAACCGACAGCGCACTTGATTAGTACATATGGTGTCACCGGTATCCTGTCAGGCGCCGATTCGATTGTTGGCAGTCTTGGTCCTTTCACACGCTCGAAACGCGACCTCGATCTTGTGCTAAGCGCTTACTCGTCGGCTTCACCATGGGATGAAGACCCGGATCTCGTAATCTACAATTTTGAAACAATCAGGCCATTTGCATCACGACCCCTCCGTATCGGTATCCTGGCCAACGATGGTACTGTGGCTCCCTCAGATCGTGTCGCTCAAGTATTCGCTGGTGTCGTAAGTAAATTGTCGAATAGTTCACAAGTTGAAATTAAGCCATTTCAACCGTTCGACCATGGCAAGGCGTGGACCATTCTTCAGTCATTGTACTTTGAGGGGTGTGAACGCCGAGTCAAAGAAGTGATAGAAAGCAGCGGCGAACCCCTACTGCCACTGACGGAGTGGATTCTGGAGTTTGGTCTACATTCCAAGAAAGAGCCCTCGTCTTCAATGTTGGCACACCAGAAGGCCAAAACCGCTCGCGACCAGTACCGCAAGGCATACAGTGCCCATTGGAATTCTATGGGGGTCGATATTGTGCTCTCCCCTGTTGGCCCTGATACAGCCTTAGCACACGGCACATCCAAGTACTGGAACTACACTGCGGTCTGGAACCTACTGGATTACCCTGCGCTTAGCTTTCCAGCCTCTACCCTACTCGACCGCAATTTGTCTAAGGATACTCAAACGACGGAAGATGCATCATCTATGCCAGTCGGCCTGCAGATAATCGGGAAACGGTGGCGAGATAACGAAGTATTGGCAGCACTTTCACTTGTCGAAGAAGCGCTTGCGCATCAAGGAGATTAACATTAGAAATCAATTGATCCAAGTTTTCAATCAGAGATGTCAACGTAACGTAAACAGCCCCAGTGGCTACGCTCCCTCGGGGTTTCTAAAGGATTAATTATATCTTCTCCCTCTGTATCGGCCCAGATCAGTTATCTGACTTATATTGCGACTCTCCTTATCTATATCTTTACAGACGGTATGCAGGGAATTGAATTCTCCATAACCTCCCTAAGATAGTAAACCGGATTCTTTCCTAGAATGCAAGTAATAAGGATCTTGGCAGGTTGTTCCTAACATTTGTGGCAGCTTTCAAGAAAACCCGGAAGATAAAGTGTTAAAAGTGTACCAAGTCTGCTAAATTTATGCCCTCGGCTTTTTTATACATTGGGGTCACATTCTAGGTACTCCGTATGCTACAAGAGGAAATTGTGATCGGAATTGCAATAAATCTCGTATATTTATGATAATATATTTAATATTTGTCCCAATCTCTTCAATTTGACGAAAAATTAAAATTTTGTTCGTTCGTGTCAATCAGCAATACAGCCAAGGGTCTCGGTTGAGCAGGACGCTCACCCCCTTAATTGGCAACCTTGCCTTCGGGGTAGACTTTGTGAATCTCCCTCTTGTGGAACTCTCCTATGGTGATTGGCTTGAACTTCGCCGGATTCTCGGGAGTGATACAGGATGGCAAGGTCTTCACGACTGCGTCCGGGTCTGCACCAAAAAAGAAGGGGATGCTGCATCGGGTCTCACCTTGCGTGTTGTAGGCTCGATGCACGGTTGACTTCAGCCTGTTGTTGGTCCACATGCTCAAAGTATCTCCGACATTGACAACGAAGGTACCTGTGGTGAAATGAGGGCATCAATAAGGTGGAATTATCCTAATCATGTTCGAGTTTGCTGACGTACCTGGAATCGGGTTGGCTGGGATCCAGTCACCATTCTCATTGAGTACTTCGAGGGACTTTACTTGATCCTGCAACAAAATAGTGATGACTGCGGATTCGTCAGCGAAATTTTCTGTCGATATCAATTGACAATTTGGGGCAACTAACCTTCCAAGTCGGCATGCGCATACATTCCAGAGCCCTCTGGGTTCTTCGGAGCAGCAGCTGGATAGTAATTCAAAGCCATTAGAACTTGCGGATGCTGGGAAAACTGGTCGAAGAAGTTTTCTTCAAGGCCCAACGCCAAGGCAAAGCTTCTCAGAATTGACAGGGCAAGTTCGAAAACACCGCCGTAGTAAGTGGACATGGTTTCCTTGAAGTTCGGCAGTTTCTCCTCCGCCGGCCAGAAGTTGTAGTCAGTCGGATCTCCCGTCTTTTTACGAGGGTCAAAAGACGGTTCATAACCCCAGTGCATTGTCTCGTACATGCCTATATTTCACGTCAGCAATATCCTCTCTTGCTGATAAACTCATATCTTACGTGTCTTAATGGCGCCATCCGGCATAGTTCTTCTCATGGGCGCGTACCCATAGTATTCCGTCGCATTTCTGGCCATGCTGAGCTCCATTTTCTCATCGTGGGTGAGATCGGAGAAAAACTTGCGAGCAGACGCTTGGGTTTTCGCGATCATCTCCGTGTCCACGCCATGATTCTTCACGTAGAAGAACCCGACCTTTTCACAAGCTACCAGAACTTCCTCTGCCAGTGCTTTTCGGTCCGCGAACGAGGGGGACCTAGCCCGGGTGAAATCAATAATGGGGATCTCATGGAATGTGTCGACCTTCCCATTTGAGTTGTTGAGTTTGCGTGCTCCCGTGCCCGTGTAGATGGAGTCCTTCTCGTCCGTGAACCCGGCGAAGGCACTCGGATTGACTTTCGCTCCTGTAGCCATTTTGAATGCGGGTGTTGATGGTAGAATCGTCAGATTAATAACGTAGAAACTCTTCTTGAAGGCGTTCAAGTAAAAAACTGTTCTTTTCGTCCTTGATTTTCGGATTGTAGGTTAGTTGAGTGGTCATGGATGGTCTACGCATTTTAATATTTCCTCTCAGGCAGCTGGTGAAGGTCGCTGATGCAAGGCGAGAGGTTGCCCGTACAGAAAAGGGCCAAACCAAATTGGGTCGAGGTTCCGCTGCTGGATATGCTCAAAGCTTGCAAACCTGACTCCAGCTCCCCAGCGTTGGTCGTAGTGAAACATGTCAAAAATCCGCACATCTTAACCCAATCAGGAACAACTCACGCCGTGCATAAGATCTTCGGCAACATAAAAACACATCGTTTAATTAAGGTTTCCGGGATAACCGGCTCCGACAAGCACGATAGCTTACCGAAGTTGTGGGCGACCATTCCGCTGGGCCTTTTCACGCGCGTATCTTTGCCCCTTTTTTGCACCGTCCCCGAATATCAATCAACTGATAACAGCCATTGTAGTTTTCGGCATTGAATCCACTTTCTTGCCCCTTCATGACTTTCTATATACAGTCAAGACTGGTGATATCTCGCCGAAGATGGGATCTTTAAATGCAGCTGAACCCACTATGAACTTGATCTATCGGGTGGTGAATTTCTTCTTTTGCAGAAGTTTACAGATCCTTTGATTGGTGTATGTCCGTTTTACTTTTTGCCTTTTGTTTTTTTTTTTTTCTCTTGAAGCCCTCTACATGATGGTTAACCCAGACTTCCTTAGCGACGAGTTTGTTCCTGGGACAATACATCTGGTGGACCTCACAGGCGATGAGCACGCTCAACATGGCTCTGGAGGCCAACGAGATATCGTGCTTCACCCTGCTCCGTCCAATGACCCCGAGGATCCCCTGAATTGGTCGCACCGGCGCAAGTTGCTTGCCACTATGTGCATGTTTCAGTAAGAGCAAAAACTCTCGCGAAATCTCTTTAGATGAAGAAGAATGACTTGCTCATACTCTGGCGAAGATACGCATTATGTATTTGCATTTGCTCCTCCGCGATTTACGCAATTTTGCAGCCAATCGCCAATGTAACCGACCTTACTTTGGCCAATTTGAATACGGGTACAGGCTACATGGTAAGCATTTGAAAGTATACCATTTTGTGTGGGACATGTCTTTTAAGCCTTCTAGCTTCTTGGATTCGGATGGGGATGTCTAGTATGGCAACCGTTGGCCATGCTCTACGGCAAGCGCCCAGTGTACCTGTTATCGACCTTGGTTACTGCAGTAAGGCTCTATTCAATCCATGCTTTCTTCGGTCGAGTTACTCATTTTCTCAGGGAATCATGGTTTGGGCGCCGTACACGACAACCAATGGAGAGTGGATTGCGAGTAAAGTCCTACAAGGCTTTTTCGGTGCACCTGCGGAATCCTTGTGCGAGGTGACTGTGACAGACATAGTAAGTGCTGAACTAAAACACTCATTGAGAAGCAGCACTAAGTCTCTCGTAACAACAGTGGTTTGCGCATGAGAGAGGAAGGTGGATGGCAGTCTATGTCTTGGCAATTGAGGGCGCCAACTGCATTGCCCCTATCATAGGAGGCTTCATCGCAGCTGGGCAAGACTGGAAATGGGTTATTGTGAGTTATCCTGTTCAGATTTTTTGTATATTCAAAACTGATAGACATCAAGTATTGGTGTGCAATCTACGCCGCAGCACAATTTGTTTTCTTCTTCTTTTTCTTCGAGGAGACAAATTTCGATCGGTCCAAACCCACCAACCCTAGCGACGTCCCTACAACCAAAGGCCATGACGATAATCAAACAGCTGATGCAACAGAGAGCGAAGATATGGAGACCACCACAGCGGGTCCAGAAGATACCAAAGCCTACTGCAGCCATGTAGAGGCCAATTCAACTATATACAAACGAAAGACTTACCTCGACCGAATCAAGATATTCCAATTCAAGAAATTCCCCAAACCCAAACCTTTGGTGAGCATGGTGATTCGACCGCTGGTTTTTCTTACCTTTCCCGTCATCGCCTATTCCGGATTCTGTGTTGGATGTTATCAAATGTGGTTAATTGTCCTTAATGGGACAGAGTCACTGATCCTGTCTGGTCCACCTTATCACTTTTCGACGCTGGTTGTCGGCATACCATACGCAGCAGCTGGTGTCGGTGTGATTCTCGGGTAGGTTCTCCCTTCCTTTCCCCCCCCTATTTTTTACGTGTGAAGGTTCAACCGTCCCACTGTATGAAACTAAACTTATGATATTACTATTATAGTGCCCTCTTCGCTGGTCCATTTGGGGACAGATTTGTGATTCGAATGGCGCGCCGTAACAAGGGAATCATGGAGCCAGAGCACCGGCTATGGCTCATCGTCATCTGTGTCTTCTTTCTTCCCTTTGGTAATATTCTCTGGGGCGTTGGCGCCTATTACAAGGTGCACTGGTTCGGCCTATGTTTTGCTATGGGAGTCATCGCCTTTGTGACCGTTGTTGGGGTTCAAGTATTTGTTAGCTACTGCGTGGATACCTATCAGTACCTGAGTGGTGAGGCCATGATCACTGTCATTCTGATTCGGAACACTATGCTTTTCGGGGTGAATTACGGGTATGATTTCTTTTCTTCATCCCCGACCCCCCTTTCTTTTTCCCCTTCGCTGACATCTTCCCTTAGCATCACTCCATGGGTTATGAATCTAGGATACAAAAATGCGTATATCCTAGCAGCCTTTCTTGGATTGGGTCAGGTATTGACCTTTTTGATTTTCATCAAATGGGGCAAGTATCTAAGACGCATAAGTATGAAACGTTACAGGCGTTATGCTCAGGGGTCGTTTTCGTTTTCGCATTAGATGCTAAACCTCGTTTGTCTCCCGATATAGTTTCTATTTAACGCTAGAGTGGCTTTTTCGACCCTCAGATGTATTCTCAGCCCATGTCGTAACTATATTTTAGAGTTGAAATAAGAGTTCTATTTTCGAAAAATTAGTTGCATTATGTGCGTGCCATATGTACGATAAACATGGGCAGAAAGAAATATACCTTAAGCGCTATAAACCATATTCGTAACCGTTTCAACTTACTTAAAATACAATAGACAAAGATTATATATATTTATATTCAAGACAAAATCAAATCCCAGGATGTATCTCTTAGAATCCCCTGCCAACTCCGCCTAGGTCCTGGCTTGTTGTTGGCATCCCACACGAGTTCGAGCACCATGCGCGCTCGACGTATACTACCGATGTGAAGCGTTTTCTCCATGCACTCTAGACGGCTGAAGGCAACGTCAAATTCATCCGCACTGTCCGTCTCGCATCCCACTAAAAATAAAAGGAACACCAAAGCAGCTTCGCAAGGGTCTTTACGAGGCACTGCTGAGATGTGCTCCAAGCACTGACCAATCGCCTCTTCCATCGTACAAGAAATCCGCTGCCGCAAAATTCGTCGCTGGTAGATCGTAAGGCAGCACTTTTCCGGTCCAGCTAGGAAATTTACGATAGAATGGAGATAGACGTAGATCCCTTTTATATATGCACTAGCAACGCTCTCCAGTCGTTGGATGGTTGTTGGAGAGAACCCAGTGGGAATCTGGAAAAATGAAGATGTCCAGGAGGTGCTGGACAAGATCTTATTTCTTCATTGGTTTTGATGGAATTTTAGTTCTTGTGCTTCCTTCCCATACGCAGTTTTCAAAGTTAATTTAAACTTACATTGTATCAACTTCTGTCAAAAGATTGTCGAATGAGTTCAGCACAAGAAGTTGCGAAACTCTGGAAAGTAATTCGATCAACGTTTCCGAAATACCCATATACGGGTCTATTGATCGCGACGGGCCCTGCCAGCTCTTGGGTAGGGCTTCAACTGGATGAGTAGGTTTCCGTACCATCATTTGGACAATGTTATTTGATATTTCAGCGTAATGTCCATGGTATGTGATGCTGGCAGAATTTATTAGCCGAAGAAACCACCTGCATTGGCAAAATATGGGTATCGTACAAACTGCGAACATATTCACTCGTCTCTTTACTCATGGGAATCCTGAAACCCTCCATCTCCACAATGTTTTCCAAGCCAATGAGATGTTGCCTCCACTTGGTAACACTGCCGTTCATGATTTCATATTTGCACAAAAATGTCGCTGTCAACGATGTAGCTTCTCTATCAATAGCGTCGTCACGAGAAGTAGAGTCATAAAAACGGCTAAGCGTGCTATTCAAGGCGTTGAGGGCTCGGGTATGGTATGCAAGCGCTATGGATTGCAGATGGGGTTGATCGTTCGATAGATGACAGGCAGACACTGCACAGATGGCGTCCAACAGCATAGGGGATACAATTGCTCTTGGAATTAAAACACTCCGCATCGGATTATTGGGACCGTCCACATTGACAAGAATGGAGCAGAGGCGGTTAATATGGTACTGGAGAAGAAACAATTCCATGCTGGAAATATTTGAAGTTGTTGAAAGATATTCATCCCTTAAAAGAGGAAAGATTCCGGAACTCTTGACGTCACACTTCTCAGATATTTGACAAGAACCGTTGTCCCCATTGTCGCCCAGAGGGCTTGGTAATGGGGAGAGACCGGATTCAGAGTTCTTCCCAGTGTCAAAGATACCTAGCGTCAATATCGATGCTGCATTGAACGGAGATTCCGCATCTGCCATAAAGGAACCTAGCAGGTCAGTTTCATGATGACCAAATAACACCGTGTCGGCGTTATGTACTGTTGGAGAGCGCAGAGGTGCCAAAATATCAGCCGTTTCCACTGAAGTAACGTCCGGAGGTGACAGCGAGCTGGAAGACGTGTTTGAGGGCGAGGATAAGAGACTATAGTCATGAGAGTCCGTGGCGTCATTAGTGACGGGTCTCCGTGGCGAGAAAACCTCCATGGGCATTTGCTGAAAGTTGTCTGACGCAAGACATTGAAGACCGAGTCTGAGGCAATTCCTACATCTGCAGCACAATCAGTCATTCCGAATTTGAGCAAGGAGGATTGGAGAACGTCTTTAGAGACAGGCCTTACTCTGGCTTGAGTTCATCACACTTCTTCCGTCGGCGCTTGCATGTGCGACACCCTGTCCTTGTCCAGCCGTATGATTTCTTCTTCGTCTTCATTTTGGGAGTTTCTGGCATCCTATCTGCAGGTATCGCATCGAGAGAGTAGCACAGACCTATACAGGTATTTCCAGGAGCCTCCAATGTTTTATCTACTACTTAGCACGCAAGGATTCCTGTGAGATCTGGGACCAGTTTAACAGCAAGAAACACACTAGAAAGGAATCTAATGATGGCAATAACAGAAAAGGTCTATATTTCAAAAGATACACTGAAATCTGCTTTGCAAAAAAAATGAAGAATGGGGAGAGTGTGAGGTTTCCACGGTCAAAGGGAAGAGACATGGTGAGCTGGTCTCAGTCATCGCAACGAGGACTCTATGTGGACCTTGACCAGATAACAGATATGTGGATATCTGAGTGCCCTTCAATTGCGTTAGCTTAAGCAGTTTTGGGCTAAGAAACTCGCCTATTATTGGGGCTGGTTCCCAATCATCTGGAGAGATCGGTGGTTTTGCTTTCGGCAAAGGTTATCGCCGGTATGTCCAGCCAATATGTGTCTTTCAGCGTCGTGAAGAGTCATGAATATAAACTCCTCAGTTCTTCAAACTCATTCGCGGGGAAAGCACGTGCCAGTCATCGTGTGGAGTAGCTTCCCCACAATTCCCCCGATATTCGAGCACGGCGTCAGAATTGCCTATTTAGGAATAATGCTGTCTCTGAGGCGTCAACTTTGAAATCTACTCTGACGACACGGATTCTGGACCTTTATATCGCGTTATCAACAGTGGAGACTGTTCCGAAAGATAATGTCTAACGTCAAAGCGTGTCTAGTTCATCGAGCAACGGAAGATTCATATGTAAGCTTCAAGACCGTGTTTTTGAAGCAATATGTAGGTACCGAGAGCGCCTTATATCTAGTTGGCTTGACATAGCATGCTGGTGAGTACTGTTCCTCGGAAAGCAGGGAAATGATGGCAATTAATACCTTGATAGCTAGGAACAAATAGGTGCTCTACGGGACCTCCTCGATTGTTGAACGCAAGCCTCGTCGCGGCGTTTTCAGGTAGACTTACGTTATTATGGCTTCTACAGCAGCAAGTCCTCAACACGTGTTGAACTCCTTTGGGTTGAAGGGCAAGGTAGCATGCGTAACGGGTTAGTAAATGATGGGCATCTATGGTCTTCAAGTTTTCCTAATGCACGTAACTTACTTCTTTGCAGGTGGCAATCGAGGCATCGGCCTCGAGGCCTCCCAGGCCATGGCTGAAGCAGGGGCAGATATTGCCATCATATATCGCTCCTCCTCCTCCCAGGCAGAAGCAGTAGCTATGGAGATAGCCGCAAAGAACAATGTCAAGGCATTTGCATACAAATGCGACGTCACCGACCAAGCTCTCTGCGAGACGACAATGGACAAAATCGTCCAGGATTTGGGCACGCTCGATATCGTGGTTGTCAATGCGGGTACTGCCGAGGAGCAAGCCGCCGAGGATGTCACTCCACAGCAGTTCTCAGAGCAAATGAAAGTCAACCTCGACGGCGCATTTTTCACCGCTCAGGCAGCGGCGAATATATTCAAGGCGCAAGGGTCTGGTAATGTGGTTTTTACAGCATCCGTGAGTGCTGTTATTTGTAATTTACCACAAAAACAGGCCGTTGTGAGTTTGCTTTCCAAAAAGAGACATCTAGTGCTTCGCTAATAGAACTTAGTATAATGCCTCCAAGGCCGGCCTGGTTCATTTGGCCAAAAGCCTTGCGGTGGAATGGGTTGATTTTTGCCGAGTCAATTGCATCAGCCCCGGCTATGTTGCTACAGATATGCTTAAATGGGCTCCAGAACACCTGGAAGAGGCCTGGATTGCTCAAATCCCTGCTCGGAGGATGTGTGCTCCCCATGAATTGAAGGGGGTAAGTAAATCCTAAATTATTTCACTGGTTTGGGCTTGAATCATCTAACGGGTTTCCATCAGGTATATGTTTTCTGTGCATCGGACGCTTCTAGCTACATGACAGGCGCTCATATAATCATTGATGGGGGGCTGTCTTTGCCATAGAGTTCGGTGGGTTGCGATTGAGCATACTCCGTAGTGGCTGCAAATTCAAACATCCATCAAAATTAGTGTTCAGCTTTGGTCTCCTCAGCTCCTCAGGGAGCAGGTTGATATCGAACAGACACAGCAATATACCTCTCAAGAAATGATCACTTCATGTTATTTTATGGTTTATAAATAGTGATAATGCATGTTATAGATTCCACACTTATCACCAATAGAGAAGATTGTAATGACAATTTAATCTCGTTTATCTAAGAGTGTAACTCGTGCAATCTCTTGTTGCTTCCACAAAAGAGAAGACGTGAGTAAATGTGGAAATGAACAGCCATTTTCAAAAAACCAATTCAGTTTCAATTTTTGAATTAAGACCTATAATTCCCTTGCTATAAATCAATTAATCATTTCATCACAATGAACCCAAAGCCTAAAAAAGAAAGAAAAAGTACATCCTGTGATATATACAGAACAGAAAAGATCGCAATCAAACCCCCAAGGAAATAATAAAGAATGTCGACGGTGATTTATAAGTCCCCGACGTGTTTGCTCGCTGTATTTATGCAATGACCTGCTGCATAGGTAACCTCGTAGACTACCGACTCGGCTCCTCGTCTAGTCGTCGCGCTTTTCAAGGGTAGCTCATGCCATCAGTCTTCTTGTATCCCTGCGCTGGATCTGAGCCACGGAGAATAACCTCCTTCTCTTCCTGCACGAGAGCGCAGCAGGGGCAGAAGAAAGTAGAGATACAATCCTGGACGAGGGACTCAGGGACGTTGTGTTTGGCCTTGATTTGGCCGGGTTCCATCTTGAGGAACTTCTCGAGATGGGTCTGGGTGATGCCATATTCGTTACGGAGCTCGTCACGGGCCTTGGTTTGGATAAGGAAGTAGGCGGCGAAGCAGTTGAGACCGCACCAGATCAGGCACTGTATACCGAATGTGAGTTAGCACGTTGGATGCGGGAGGATATATGGGTTCACTGACGTTATCATTGACTGGGCTGTAGTTGGCGAGGGTGGGGTCCTTTCGGCGGGCCTGGGTCTTGCCGAATTGAATACAAGGACAGAACCATGACATCAAGCCTATTTCATTTCGTTAGTCATGGCAACCCTCTTTTGATCGCCGCACGCGCGAAGGTTGAGGTAAAACCTACAAACATCAATGGGGTTGAAACAATCCCAGAAGGAGTTGGACCAGTTGGGGTTGGCGACAGCGTCAGACATGATAGCGGTGGTAATTATTTGGGATTAAGTTGTGGAAAAAGGGTATCAAAAGATGGACGAGATCGAAGCAAAATGAATGATAGCTTCGTAGTTGGATAGAGGTGATTAAATGAGGGGTATCACCGTGAAGGAATGGAAAGGGGTATTAATAGAACTATTAATCGAAAACTCCAGAAAGATTGATATGCTTGAGAAAATAAAGAAGTGAACAGAAAGGAAAGGGAATAGCTCTATATATGGGATTGGAGCGTCTTTCTCTCGAAGCCGTTGAGAGAAAAAAATTGATATGCGCTCATCTTCTCGATTGTGATCAATTCCATGATCAATGCAAACATGGCACTAATCTCGTATTCACTGTCCCAGGACTGGACGATAATAGCTGTTCCACAGGAACAGGAACAAACTGAAAATGGAAAAACGAAGCTAACGAACAATTCAGGCATGGAGGTGTCGAGTCAACAAGGGCTCGCTTGCAGAGAATACGAACTCGTAAGTCAGGACCTGGAATTTTCAGCCTCCAACTCCCATTTTGCTTTTTTGTCGCAACCATATCCCAGGGTTTTGGGGACTAATTCGTGTCCAGAAGCGTTTGAGATGCTCTTCTTTTGCGGACGAATCTGCATCAAAAAGGAGTCACAGGTCGGGCAATTTGAGGCTTGACCGAACGAAGCTGCCTTAACTTGGATAAGGTCAACACACAGCAGTTATGTGCTGCAAGCTTCGTTCCTGACAGCCTCCTTGGCAAAAACCGTCAACGCCTGAGCTTGTTCATTTTGTTCTGTTAGTGGCGTGGTCTCTTGTCTGCAGTTTCTTTCTTTTTCTTTGCCTATCGGAATGAATATCTCTTGTCGTTGAATCGTCGATGTTGGAAAGATGATCCCAGTCTGCATGGAAAAGCTCGGGCCCGCACTTAAAAATATTGGTGACTAATCAACGGTAAACTCTATTTCATCCTCCCGACCTCCTTTTCTTTTCTTTTTTTAATTTCTTCTTTGCCTATCAAGTTATCAACGGCATGTCGGGGAAAAGAAAGGGGACAGAGAGAGAAGAATCGGCTCTGTTCCGCCTTGCACCTTTCTTTTCCGCAGAACCAAGAAACTTCCAGCTGAAGCGACAGGTGCAAATCAACCCGTTTTCTCGACTGTGGCGCCCTGCCTTCAGGTTTCAACTCCACAACAAGAAGAGCTTTCATGATTCAGGCTGAGCAAAGAAAGCCCATCGTGTGCAAAGCCGTTTGAATTCCCACCTTGAAAAGGCGTGTTTTTTTGAGCTGAAATAAATCCCAAGCTCAAGAATCAGGGAGGGGGAAAACCCCCTCGTATTCTTTTGACATTTTGAACTCCCGCCTGCCCCTGTCAGAGAATCAAATTTGCTATATATATAGGATAGCACACGCCCTGCGAAAGACAAGTCACCCATGTCGCCATGCGATCTGGAACCTCTTTTCTTGAACCGAGAGTGGTTGATCTGTGGAGTCTCGGGTTGTGATTGAAATTTTGAGCCTCATCGAAGCGGGCCCATGTCTTGAGTCAGTGGATGCTTGCGAACCAGAAAACGAACTGCTTGACCGCCTACAGATCGGTCGGGCTAAGTCCCGATATTCAGGAGATATCGAGAGTCTCACCATCAGGCTAAATTTCGACTGGGGGAAATTGGGGTCAACCAGCGAGGCTTATTTGGACTGAGCTAACGCCACTGGGTAAAAGGCATGGTTTTATTTTTGGAAGCATGCTTCGCAATGCATGTTTGATTGCTTTCTTCCATCGACTTGCATGAGAAAAGAGTTATCTTCACCTTGCATCGCTGTTTTCATCGAATTCGTATCCCGATTACAGGGAGTTGCGGAGACAACGGCTTCCTTTCCAATCGTACCAACAATAACATTATGTAAAGCATGGGAATCGAACCCTTCTCGTTTCGCAAATTAACACTTTGAAGAAACCTTTCAAAGAGCACAAGGCTCAATAAGAACAGAAAATGTTCGATTTCTGTCTCGGACGAAATTTTCCTTCCGCCGTCAGAAAACTATCATGGCTGGCATGGCCGACCAATTAGCAAAGAGGAGAGAGCCAGAGAGTGAGAGGAGATTAAGAGAGAATATCTCTGTTCTACCTACTATTTGTTCTTGTCAGAAGAACTGTCTCCCTCTAATCGTTGAGCGTTCTATCCATCTCCATTTACTTTAGCACCCGTACTAACGATAACCATCCTCCTCCTCTTTCCCTTTTTCTTTCAGAAATTGGCACAGATGGGCCCTTCCTCCCCAACCCCGTGACCGACACGCAGGCTTCTCGTCCCGCTTTGCCCCATGCCCTTATCAAAGTCTATTTCAAAAATAGATTGCCAGTCAATCCTATTATTATCGAATCTCACTGCAGGCACGGGAAATGTCCGAAGAGAAAAGGGGGAAACGGCAAATATATCTATCTCTCCCATCGCACTGGAAACATGACCCGAGGTGGCTACGGAAATAGAAATCTTGAGAGGCTCTTTTTCAAGCTTTCGGAGAAAAACACGGTTGAGCACATGCTCCTCTGATTATCAATCCTACTCTTTGCGACGTCCAGTACACCTGCGGAGCCGACCCCTGAAATTTTACATTTATACTGGGGTCCATTCGACAGGGGTCCCAAAGTAACTCAGACCCTTTTTAGGACACCATAAAGGCTTCTTTGTCCTCCATCGTACTTCATCTGGGCTCCAATCCCTTTACGGTCAGCATGAAGCACCCCGGCCGTCATTGGAAACCAGCTCTTGTCGTCCCCTAGTCAGTCGATATCTTCGACTAATCTTTGCTGATTTTCCATTCCGCTCGCAGTGAAGCCAACGTTTGCATTATCTCGTCTCAATCTCCAATTTCAAGCTCAAGGGTAGGTAACTTCTATCCATTTCAATTCATACTATTCGCCTTTTCATTCATGATTTCTATATTATATTTGACAAGCCCATTCCACGCGCGCAACCCATCAGCCAAATTCCAACCTCTTCAACCGGAACAGCATGGAAAAGAAGAGCAATATCTTGACTGCTGGATACGCTTGTCAGCTTCGAAACAACAAGACAAAGCCTGCACGCATGCTTCGATAGTTTGCCTAGCTGACGGGCGACAACGTGACCATTGCTCTCGAAGGTTCTCAAGCTCAATTTTTGAGAGTGAGCCGTGGAAGTTCTGTTTCGCCAGCGCTCGAAACCATCTAATTTACCTCCTGAATGGGGATTATTCCCCGAGACCACGGCTATCTGACAAAGCGTTCTCAAGCCAACAGATGCGGTTGGAAGAAAGGGCGGAAAGGAACATTGAATTCGAGGCTCGTAGATATCGAATGATATCATCCGCCTCCGTTTAAGAAATTTTACCAAAGGGTAAACAATCCTGGACTAGGGTACATCAGATAATAAACTACTCCTTACCCCTTTTTCTTTTCCCTTGCTCGTTGGATGCAACCGACGGAACCCCCCGAAAGCTCGATAAAACCGCAATCAAATATCGAACATGCGAAACGAACGTGAAATGTGAGATTCTTGATACCATCTATCCAAAACCACGTTAAAATACGCCTCAAATTATCTCGACGCTACCTTTACGAACGCGAATAATATCAAACGAAACGACTTGGGTTTCGACGGCGGTCGATTTTTTCAATCTCGGTCTTCTAATCGTCTTCCAGATCATCCCATCAATATGTAGGATAGCTTGACGATCAAAGACTTTGACCGCTGTTGGGAAAGAGCCGAAGGTTTCAAGCGACGGTATATGAACCACAGGCTTTTGGATGTGCTGAGCGATGGGAAGGGAAATTTGGGAGCTGGGAACGAAAAGAAGATCTCGATCGTCTTATACCCCTGACTGACTGACCAACTGGCAGTAAAGGTAAATGCATATCGATGCACTAATGTTACTCACTTCTCTGGAAGTTAGTAACTACCGCCGACCTTAGCGGGCAATTCGAAGAAACAATCATTTCTAGATACCGCGTTCCACCCAGAGTGTCTACCCGAGTGCTCATGACGAACCTGTATCCCCCGACTATCCATACGTCATGTTCACGATGCAGTATGGACTTTTCAACAATAATCAGAATGCTTTTCTACGAGTGGAAGAGTCCAAGCTAGATTCTTTTAAAGATCATAGCATTATTCCTGTAAGTATCTATTCTAAGACTTTCTTTTCGCACACGCGATCGATGTCTACAAAATCCAAATTCTACAAGTTTTCAACCGTTGAGAATGCCGAACCTAATATCGATGGGTTCTTGCGGGAGGTATATAGCAAGCGCTTTGCTGGACGAGACCAGGTCCGTCTTCGAAGCTTGTAACGGCGAAACAAACAATCAAAGTGAAAGAAGAGGTTAAATCAGCGAAAGTTATGATGAGCCTGGCAGCCTCGCTTCAATTTATCAACCCGACAAGGCCGAGGTCTCATTTCCGGTTGCTTGCTAATCATGTTTCGTATCGGCGAGACGAATCGTCGAAGAATTAAAATAAAATGACAATAGGAGTGTAAGGGGAAGGAGGATATAACAAAGAAATTGGTGGAACGGGAGATGGATTTTCTAGAAACGTGGACGCTCCCCGTTATTGAGAGATATATATATCTGCTAACATAACATACACATTTCTAGATCCATTCTTACGTCTCTCAACACCGACATGATTTTATACACCAGCAGCCCTTTCGGAATTCCCATCATCTCTCATGATGAAGCAGGCAGCCTTTAGGCTAAGCTTCGATAAACACGTCGCCCGAATGACGAGGACAGGAGAAAGAGAAAAAGGAACAATGCGTCCATTCGTTTACAACCACCAGGAAGCAAGCCTTATATCAACGAACCCTACCTATATCTAACTACCCAAGAACCAGACTCATCCGAATTACTCAGGGAGACAAAGCTGAAACGAAACGGTACGTGAATAAAAAAGATCGTGTTCCATTTATCATCAAATCGACTTTCTAGCTTTATATGAAGATGCAATTAAGTCGTAGCATCACCCCTTCCCACTTCCCCTTCCCCGTTGTCATTTCACTCCCATCCCCGTCATCACCATCCACCCACCCAACCTCAACATAAGAACTTTTTCTCAAAGCGATCAAGAAAAAAATACATGGAATGAAAATAAAGAAAAAAAAGCCCATGCATGCCCCATCACAAACAAAACAGAAAACAAAAAAAATACATCCCATCCATTATGTTTCGCCCATAAACAACAACCATAAACAGAAATTACCTCCGGAACCAGCCAGCCAGCCGCAGTGCAAGGTGACAAAAAAAGGTATGAGTAATATGCTTAATCTTTCTGATGATAGAAAGGAGAAAAAGAGAGAAAGAAGAGGATAGAGCGAAGGTAAGAAGAATATAAATAAGAATATACACAATCCAGCCAGTTTATCACGGAAAGAAGGTAAAAAAGGAAGTCTCAATATCAGCTCGAGTCGGCGAAGTACCTCTTTCCTCTACTCCTTGCAGCGAGAGCTTTCGGGTCGACGGGTAGATTCGTATGATGCACGACATGTGGTCGGTAGACGGCGTCTACAGGTGCTTGCCAGTCGTCCAGACCCAGCGGGAAGTATTCGTATAGAAGATCTGTGCTTTCGCTCGGGGAGATGAAAGTGGGAGCTGCTGATAAGGAAGAAAAGTGCGGGGATGACTGGGTTTGAAGAAATGGCGGTTGCTGTTTAATCGGGATAGTAAGACTGGAAGATATTGAGCGTTGTCTTCTTGATTGCGGGAAGTTCTTGGTGGAGGATGTTTGGGACATTTTTCGGGCTTTAGATGGTGGTTGCTCTGCGTCTCGGTGTATCGAGACAGGGGCTGTTGTTGTAGAGGGAAGAGTAGTGGGGCCGGAGGAAGGAAGTGTTGTATTGGGACGGGATTTCCCCTTTGACGGAGATGAATCGACCGGTTTAGACGGTTTCGGATCATCATCGACTAGGGAAAGGCTAACTGGGGGAGCGGTAGGTCCCGTTCGTCGACGGGGATTGTTGTTGCTATTGACGCTGTTGACGTTGTTTTGGTGGCTGACGTCTGGAGTGGATTGGGGATATACCCCGGATGATGGGCCATTCATTGCAGCATTTGTAAACGTTGAATTCGGTAGTGTTGCGGATTGTGGTTGGGGAATCTGTGTCCAATCTGTGAATGTCGGAGATACTTGGTGATGCTGCTGCGGAGAGGTACTGCTGTCGAACTGGAACGCGGGCGCCGGAGCTTCTGTCGGAGTCTTCTCCTTCTTCGCAGCCGCGTCGTTCGCCGCGGCGGACCGATTGGCAGCCGCTTGGGCTTGAGCATTCTTCCGCGATGACGCTGCGCTTCCGCTAAGGGGCAAATCCTTCCGGGACTGGAAGTTCCGTGGGCTCCTTCCTCGAACAATAACCGGACCGGAATGCGCTTCACAGACCGATATTTTCGCACCGGTTGAAAGTGTCGCGACGATCTTCAGTTTCACGACGAAATGCTGTTGTAGCTCCTTGCGCCTGCCGTTGTTCGCGGTTGCGATCCGAAACTGGAGTCTCTTCCAAGCAATCGGGAATGTCGCATAGTCCGAGTCCAGATCCTGTCCCGCCATAGTATCGAGTGGGATGGAGGGTGGTTCCTTCTCGACCTTGTCCTCCACTTGCGCCGGGTTCGCAGCAGATGTCTTCCACGGGACGGAAATAATCTTCACGGAATTGCCCTCCACCGACTCTGTCGCAGACACGGTCAATTCCTGTGCGATAATGGGGATGCGATCGCCTTGTTCCGTCATGATATATCTCAGCGTGCGGGGTAGTGTGACGGAGCCGGTGATCTGGAACAGATTCCGTCGGTAGCAGGTCAACTCGGCCAGTGGTGGGGGAGCGGTATCGCCGGGAGAGGTGGTCCATGGCGACTCTGCCAGGAAAAACATGCCATGGAGCTGAGCGGATAGTGAGAGGGATGTTCTGCGTAGCGAATAGTCCAGCAACGTAAAACTGTAGACCGGCATGGAGAAACCCAGTAGCTTGTTGTTATGCTCGATCGACGATGCTTCTGGTGGGTGGTTCTCGGGAGGTACGGGTTCGAATTGGGTCATCATGTCGGCGAAGGGATCCTCGAAGGTGTTCGGGAACGGCTTCATGGCGGCATTCGACATGGTCCGATGCGCAAAGCCCATATCATCACCACTACGGGCAGTCAGCGTGGGTAGAGCGAACACTCGGAGTGGTCAAATCAAAAAAAAAATTAGGAGTGCGGGGATCTCCGATGGAGCGCCAAGGCCAGGTTGTGGGTGCAGATCACGAGAGAAGGATTCGCGAGTGCGCTCGCGAAAAAAGGGGGGGAAGAAATAAATCATTAGGAGAAAAGAGGAAAATGAGGAAGAGGCCATACCTGACGAAAGACTCGGTGTCGAAGCCGGTACGCTGTTCTGGCATGTCCATTCCTGGGACGGGGTTGAGGTAGTCTGTATTCTGCATGTTGCCCAGAGACAGCGGACTGAGGTAGGACATGGTCATCGTGTCGAAACCCTCCATGGTGAACGGAAGGTGCTCTCGTCGGAGCGGGCCACGAAGTGATCTTTGGAAGAAGCGATAGAGCAAATGGCAGGAGTTTGTTCGAGGAAAGAAGGAGGTTGTTGGATAGGTTGATGGCGAGTTCAGAGGTGGTGGTCAACGGAAAGCTAGGGTCCCGACGGGTGATTCGGCTCTGGGGTATGACGGACGTGGTAAAATCAGATCAGATCAATGGAGAGAGTGATCTATGGAGGAGAGGAATAGCAAGACCATAGTATATAGGATATAATAATATCTCAGAAGAGGAAACAGGTATATTATTGGAAAGGAGTGAACGAAGAGTTGGGGAGAAGAAAAGATGAAGAGAAGAAAGAAGAATCAAAAGGGATATGGGATATTGATGGGGAGAGGTTCAACCGTTCCAGCGAGAGAGACAGAGAGAGAGAGAGAGGAGAGAAAGAGAGAGAGAGTCAGGTGATGGTGGATAATGATGATATCGGTACGAAGGAACTGAATGGGGTAAAGGCTCTTTTGCTGGTCTTTCTGGTCTTTTCTGTGTCTGTTCTTTTGCTGGGTCTCCCGTGTCTTGTCCCGCAGATAAGAGCGAAGAAGGACCAAGGTTAAGAGGTGAGTGGTGATAAGGGGAAGAAGGATGTGGGAGGTGTGTATCCGGTGAAGAGTCCAAGGGAGATAGAGAGATAGAAGAGAAGAAAAGGAAGTGGAAAGAAAGAAAGAAAGGGTGGATGGAAAGAAAAGGAAAAAGGTGGAGGTGGCCGGGGTGGGGGAGGATGTTGCCAAGACTGGCAAGAACTCAAAATGATCGTTTAAAAGTAGATGAGGAGCATATGTACACGAAGAACGGAAGAAGAAGACGCGAAGAAGATGACAGAGGATATCTCTTCTATTCTCTATCTACGAAGTATTCATCTATCTATCTTGCTATCTTTTTATCTTCCTATCTCTTCTTCTTGTCTCTCACTTCCCCTATCTTTTTACACATCTTCTTCACTTCCTTCAGACCCTGAACAGAAACAGAAACCAAAGGAAATGTCGCTTAAACTCCCCAGATCGGCAGTCTTTCCAGAAACAGACTAGTGCCACTGTTGTGCATGTTCTTTTTTTAGATCATATCCGGCAGGAGCGAGATACCCCGATCCAGGCAAGGAAAGATGTACAACGCTTTCCCCTTTTCGGTAGGAGGCGCTTTTCCCCTTTCGGCCCGCACGATCTGCTTCCCTTCATGGTTGTTCTTCCTTCTTCTCCTCGTCTTCCTTCTATCACCAACGTTCTTCAGAGAAAGTAGATCAGAAGGGTTTCATCCAGGTACCAAAGAGAAGAAGATGTGCACATGCCCATCGCTGGCCCCAGAAGAGAGGTCCAAAGAACCATCTGGCCCCCATTTCACATGCGATGAAGAGGGGAGAAGAACGACTGGTCCAAAGAGAAAGAGAGAAACAAGCATCATCACGAAGCAAGCAGCAGCAAAGACCCACCGAGGGGAAACCAGAATGATATGCCTCTTGACTCCTTTGGTCCATAGTGGCACATCCCGTCGTCTGGGGTTGTCAACCTCCGTTTCACCAAACACCAAAAAGGAAAAAGGAAAAAGGAAAAAAGGACAAAGGATGAAACTGTTCGAGCTTCCTCTTCGGCCTCTTCTCCTCATTCCTCCCTCTCCCCTTTTGACTGTCTCCGGACGTACGTTTTTCGCTCTTCTCCGATGAACTTTCTCTCGGGGCTGTGCAACCATACACAGATCGAGCAGAGAACACCAGGTATAAGGAAAACTGTGTAATAATTTCAATCGCTCTCGCTCCTTTGTCGGCAAAATTGACTCTTGGTTTTTTTTTTTTTTTCTTTTTTTGTTCTTCTTCCCCCCCTTCCGCTCCTGCTCATCTCCTCACCATATGAATCCCGGGGGCATTGCGGCCAAACTACGTAAGAGAACAGTCTAACTGAGTCAGTGCGTGTGGAGAAAAACGCCATGGAGGAACAGGATAACAGTGAACTCTTCTTCACTTTGTGCAACAACTTCATGAACTGATCTTTCTATCTGGTATCTGGCGCCTTGTCAAGCCCGCTCCTGTGGACTGGCTCCCACGGTTGAGGTCACATGACGATCGTGGATGGGGCATCTTACTCGCTGACCAGTTTGATGAACCTTTTGCAGCTATCAGCCTATCAGACTCAACCATCGAGGCATTCAGCGACGATTGCTTATCACAAAGGAAGAGAGGGGGTTCTCCAACTTGATAAACAGGGTCTCGACTCTCGAGTCTCGACAGTAGTTGGAATGATCAGATGCTCAACTTATCCTTTTTCCTTCCAAGATTCTTTCGCGAGTCAGCCACCGGGCGAAAGCGATCATGAATCCATTGGACCTGATCGACTGCCAGGAAGCATTGACCTGTCTTCTGATCCTTCTCACTTCCACAACTGTTTTACCCCTGGTAGGATGGGGCCTCAAACTGGGCAAAATGACGTTCGTCCATCAACCCAGTGGTGATCAAGCACAGAATGTTCACTGATCAATGGTCATCGCTTCCGTTTCATCTATTTGAGACTCTCTCCTTTCCGAACATACGCGCTTTTGGACCCTTCGTCAAAGCGGAGCCCGATAAAAAGGTCGGAGTCATTACCCCAAGCGACTCGGATCAACATCTTAAATCTCTTAAATCCCCACCATTGCCGAACTAACCAGCCCATGCCGCTTCATATACTGACCGAGCTTTTCCCCCAGATAATTTCTAACTACATCCATGATCCCATCTCCCCGTTTCTCCATGAGCGGCAAACATTCCGACAACCTTGGTGAATTCCGTTAAGCGCATTGGTTTTGATTCTCCCGGTCAATGGGGGCTTTCCCTATTGAAATAAGGGACCCCTTTTCCTTCCAGCGGACAAATTGTCGAATTTCTTTTCGTTTCAAACCTCGCCCGTCGCTATATTTCCAAGATAGTTTCTCAGTCCGAAGAAAGCGAGATCATGTCAATTCAGTCAGTCTGGTTTCAAACCTGAAGCCGTGGACCCTATGCCACTGTGTCCACAAACCTCGGGCCATTCTCCGTCGGAATTGCTTCTGGACAAGCCAGTCCCGAAAGAATCACGTCACTGGCGCAATTCCCTGCCGTACATGAATCAGTGAAGGTTCATGAGCACAATAAGTTGCCCGAGCTTTGAGGACTTGGCAAGCTGAGGCCATATATTTTGTTCGACTGTGGATTCGCCTTTGCAAAGCGTTCCCTGCCTCTGTACAACCACATACAGATCTTAACTCACTAATCCGGTCATCAGGTATTCTCACCGGATACACCATGAAGTATGACAAGCTTCGCTTCCGACACGACACTGACACGCGTCAGTACTCCTTTCAGGCGTCGAAGAACCCTAAACCTAGTGAAAAGAATATTGGGAGCACTTAGGGCTATCGAGGACATTGAAGCCTTCGCTCGCCGTTCTTACTCGTGAGTCTTTTTGCTTGGCAACTTTTCAATAGCCGATAAAATATCCCGGCGGGAGCTTTAACGAAACAAATCGTGAGTTTCGGCGGAATTTCCACAAAGCGTAGCTCGCGTAGAGCGCTTTTAAAATGGGTTCTCTCCGTCGGAAACATGGCATGTCAAAGCGGGCACGTGGCCGAGCTGTCAAGCCGCTACAATGCCCCACGCGGGTCAGATTTAATACTCCACAAATCACTAACCGTGACTCCGCGAGGCCAAGAGACAAGCACGCACAAAGGCCACAAAACCGATGAGAGTAATATTCCTCGGTAACTAGGCTGGACACGGCGTCCAAATCTTGTGTCCACATCATGGAACACAGTTCATATCTTCAGTTCTGCGGTGCACTACGAACGGGTCAGAACTGAGAATGTGAGAAATTAAATATATATACCCGCTGAAGAACTCTGAAGCACCGACGAGAGAAGCATCTCTATGCTGAAAAAGAAAATGCATTTGCCACTCTGCTCCATGTACCTTGTCTCTACTGCCATCGGAATATACCCAAATACCCAAGCTTCGGAAATCCAGTTAGCCAAGACCCACCGGAGCCCCGTCGAATCTCGCAAGAATTAGCGGAGTCTGTCCCGTCTCCAAATGGCCAAATCAGAACAAGGGCTCGCTAGGTTTAAAAGCTCAGTTACAAAATAATGGGTACCAGCCTCGGCTTCTTTTTTCTTCCTCTTCTCCCTCTCTCGATCGATAAAATTCCGATAGTTGTCTAATCAGTTATTTCTTTTACCCGAAATCTTGATCGTCTATTTTTTTGTTGGGGATCTGACCTAACGTAAATATATTTATGGACCCTAAAGTTTTGACTTTCAAAAGCGATTTCCGATCGATCGGGGAATGAACTTCTTTCGCGCGTCGGTTCCCCGATCGAGGTCGTCGTACCGAAAATTGCTCAATTCGGCCGGTAGACGGCGGGTTTTTGTCCTGAACCTTTTTTTGATTTGTTTTTTTAGAGCTCCTCTCTTTTTACTTTTTTATTTACCCTATTTACCTTTTTCTTCTCTCCCGAACCGATTGTAACCGACGCGATTAAGCTTGACGGAAACACGGAAACAGAAACGGAAGGGAGGGAGAACGGTGAACCCGCCCCGGTTCCTACTTGGTTCGGATGGAAGGCCTGCCGAGAGAAGAAGGAGAAGAATGGGATAAATGATGTCATATTATGATATCTGGGTGATGTATTGAGGCTTGCTGGATGGGATTGGGGGTGGGTGCTGAGGGAAGGAAAGATGGTTCGAATGTTTGAAAATGGAATGGAAATGATACGTATTTACCCGTCGTTTCCGGGTCGAAGAAAAGTATGTACATACACGATGGCAAAGATGGGTGATTATGGTTATAGCTAGCTAACTTTTTGATATTGTCCAGATGCAATAGATATATATATTCCTTACCACCTATTTACAAAACGGCATGAACGAAAGAGGAAGGCGGTCGGTACGTCTCTGTTAGACGATCCCGGGGAACCCGGAGCCTTGCCTAGAGTCCGTATGGCCCGGAGGCTATATGACACTCATATACTCCGTACTCCGTACGATTAATTAACCCCGCACCGTCGCCAACCAACCCTGGGTACCCTACCAACATAAGCAACGATCCTTATTCTCAATTTGTTAATACCCGCACCTCTCTCAACTCAGGAATGGGCACATTCTTTCCCTTGTTCTTAAGGGAAAGCAAAAAGTCGGTTTTGAACCTTCCTTCTCTTCCGCTTGAGCTTCCACACAAAAAAGCGGTACGATAAGTAGCGTCTTTTGTCTACACCTTTCACATACGACCATAGGGTGTGGAATACAGGGCTTCCCGTCCGCTCAGTCGTATTTAAGCCACTAGTTCAGTGTGGTTAATTCTCAACTCCGCCCTTTCCATGTTGCCGCTTCAAGAGTGATGGTCGTGCGCAGCAGGTGAGTGCGAGCAGTTTGAGTGATTCAGGGTGATGGTTGTGAAGCAGCAATGGTGAGTGGAGTGAGTGAGAGTAGAATACTCAAAGAGGTGCGCTAATAAGAAGGCAAGATGAAGAAAAAAGAGAAAGATTTTTCTCTTATTTAATGCAAACTAATACAAACAATCAAACAAACAATTAATTGACGCTGTCAAGAACTGAATTCGCTTAAGACGACTCGGAAGCTCATCTGACTCTTGTTGCGTACCAAAAACGTTATGTAACCGTAATATAATCGTTTTGATTCTCGAAAAGTTACGACAACCCGTCAATTTCCCGTACGGTATGTTACAAATCAGAAATATTCTCCTCTTATAAACAAACAAATACAGACAAGAAGAGAAAACGCCCAGCGGTTAATCATATTTCTCCTCTTCAAGCTCTTCGTCGATGATCTGGCTCAAAGTTTTTTCATTGTCATGACTCTTCAACAATTGCCTCCCATCGTCGCCCAGCAGCGCTTCGAGCATCTTCAGATGACTGTCAAGTTCACCCTCACTCAAACCCATGTCTCGAACTACTTCTTCCACAACAGACTTGATGCCACCGTGATTCAATTCACTCTCTCCTGTCCCGGGGTCGTCATACCACCCTATAAAGGCTTCCGCCCTTGTAGACTTTTTACCAGGATCCAAAGAATCGTATTCGAGAGTGACCGAATGCATGAGTGATTGCGCAATTCCAGTCAGATATCTTGAAGTCGTCCACCAGTCTCGCCAAAAGAGTTTTAGGGACTTCGCAGACAGCTCACCCGAGTCTTGCGGCGGCTGTATATACGGCCGCGGAACCACTGTGACCGACATGTGTATTATCCGCTGTTTGATGCCGCACCCACAGAAGTGAATCCCATCGCTGCGGGATATGTTGGTGTTTTCGATAGGTTCAGTGATGCTGATATTCGACGCAAATGGGGCCAACTGGGAGGGTAGTCGGGCTCGAAGTGCTTCGGTCTCTCGTGCAGATTTCACATTGAATAGCATTATAGCCAACTCGTCTTCCGACATGGTTGTAGAGAAGGTTTGGGGTGCGGACGACGTGATTGTGATTAGAGAAGAGAAAAGATGAAGATAGATATTTAGACAATCTTCGCAAGAGAGAGAACAGAAAGTGATTTCTCTCAAGAAATCTAAAATGTCTGACCTTTCTTCTGAGATAATAATGACGAAAACACTTAATGTAAGATTCTCCCAGTCATCATGATCTTCTCGAACAATACACTTAGTTCATTTAACAATGTGACAGTTGACAGTCGTTCAAAAACGACTACTTGCGAGACATTATGACTATCATGTTTTCTGACAGCATCTTTTGCACTTCTCAAGACTCTTTTCATATACAAAAACTCTCATCTCTTTGTGGTTCTGGGCTCCAGCCATAGTGGTCGTGGGCAGGGCCATAGGTGATATGGCCCGCCACATCAGCTATATATACTACTATCAGGGCAAACCAGGAACCTTTGGTTTCGCCAGTACTTTTTGGCGCGTGGTTCAATGGTGATAGTAATAGAATTACATCTTTACATCTTCTACTTTTCAGTTTAAATGTCATGAGTTAAATTTGATAATATGCTTGACTTTGTCTTGCTTAGCAAGTATGATTTATCAAATACTTTCAATTAGAAGTTGCAGCAGGACCAGAGCAGGCTTATTCTCACAGTGATTCAAAGTTGAATCGTACATATTTCTCTTCAATCTCTTTCCTTTCACATACGACCATAGGGTGTGGAATACAGGGCTTCCCGTCCGCTCAGCCGTACTTAAGCCACACGCCGGCCGGTTAGTAGTTGGGTGGGTGACCACCAGCGAATACCGTCTGTTGTATGTAAATCTTCTTTTTTTTTGGATTTTTTTGCTCCTGTTGTATGGCTATTGTACAACTTGTTTGGTTCTTGTACTCAATGGTGTAGGCATCGCGGGTGTGTTGGGGGAAGGTCTCACCAAAGACCGTCCTCGGTGAACAGGTTCTAGACCACCTTAGTTGGGATAGCAAAGTACTATTTACAGCCTATTCAAAGATGGACTGGTCACTATTGAAACCCGCGAACCCTCATGGCTGTTCCTCCTTTTATTGTTGATACGGCCAGGCTTATAACGAAAAGGTGATTTGTGCAGATAAACCACAGCGATGTCGATCTTGTTGTGATGCTGATATGCAGAACAGTGAAATCGAGATGGTAATCCAAGCTATCAGGCCTTTCTTCAGAATCATGCAGCTTCCTTGAGTCAGCGCTAGCAGCGACCGCGAGGACGATATCCGCCTTCCCCAGGCCATTGAAAATACAGTGCATAGCAGTTTGTGTGGCAGTGTACCTTATGGACCCTGACTTCTTTCACGAACCGTGTCTGACAACTAACAGTATTTCATAGACGAAGCCACGTAAAAGAATTGGTTCGTTTATTCTTGGAATTCCTTTCAGTTGTGGCTGTCAACCTATTTTGGCGACGCAGGCGACTGGGAGTACCAGCATAATCGGGTTATAAAAAGGTACCATTTTGGCGCAGCGAAAGTCTGTTAGACTGCAACTAACTTGATTCCCGGGGATATAGCGCGAGAGTGTCTGCAGATTCTGCTAGAGCATTGGGCTGGCGGCCTATATACTCTGATAACCTTGCCAGCTATTTCAATCAGGCTTCGGGGATTGTTCTCGGAACAGCGGAAAAATATCAAAATGACATGACTGAGTGCTTCCATTAAACTACTCAAGAGCAAGGTATTCACTTTCAAAGAAGTGAGACGTTTCACACAGACCTCAGGCCTTCCCCTCCGCCTCTCTTCTCGCCTTCAGCTCCCCAGCCATCACATCCGCATGGTCTGCCCTAACAACCGGATACTTGTTAAAGAAATACGCAAACACTGCCGCACCAACACAAAGAACACCCAACCAACTCGTCGTCGTCGCAAAGCCCGCAATATACCGCGGCGCATCATCATCCGGCCACAGCCATGAAGAATAAATAGAGCTCGCATTACCAATCGCATTGATCAGGGCGATTGCAATAGCCCTTTTTGCCGCCGGCTGCGGTATCACGTCTGAAACCCACGTCTTAACGAGCGGCGAGCACCCGTAGATCGTGCCGAAGGCGAAGATGGTCAGTACGTACTGCGCGGTTTTAATTTGCGTTGTGGCGACGGCGATGAAGAGGATGCAGCCGAAGCCGGAGAGGCCGCAGATGAATTGCCACTTGGCTTTGTATTTGTCGGCGAGGTAGCAGCAGGCCACGACGTAGACTAGGGCGGCCATGTAGGCGGGGATTGTGTGATCTATAGATGAAAACCCTTAGTAAGTAACTGCTGGTAACTTGTGTAGAAAGGGTGAGGATGTAGGATGGTCGTACATTGCCCATCTGGTCCCGTCCACCCGAAGCTCTCGACCAGCGTGGGAATGAAGTATTGCATCGTCTGGGCCCCAGTCACGAGCACGAAAAGGAAGCACTGCGCCCACACTCTCCAGTCGCTACAGGTCATTTTGAAGGCCGTCCAGTGTGGAATGTTCTCTGCCCCGGTACCCTGCGTTAGGGCTATGCCGTCGACCGCAAGCCGGTTGCACGCAAGGATGCTCTCTTCTTCGCTGAGGAAGCGCTTGCTGGTTGAAGGGTAGTCGGGCATGAGAAAGTAGATGGCGATCGCGGCGATGATGGAACCGAGGCCTTCGAGGATCTGATGATGTGAGGTTAGACTGCATTGTAGGGACTAATAGAGGATATATGTGAAGAGGGCTGACTGACGAAGAGCCATCTCCACCCTGATAGGCCGGAAACACCGTCCATGTGGTCGGTAATCACGCCAGCGAGGAGTCCGGATATTGCTCCCGCTAGTGGAACGGAAGTATACAGAAGCGCATATCGTGTTGCCAGTTCGTACCGGCGATACCACGACGAGAGAAAGAAAGCGCATCCCGGCGCAAAGCCAGCCTATATGCTTGTCAGATAGGGTTACCAATATCGTTATCTAGCTGTTTCTGTTTACGTACCTCAGCAAAGCCAAGTAGAAATCTCATCCCTGCCAATTGGCTCCAGTTATGGGTAGCTCCCATAAGCGCAGCAAACGTACCCCAGACCAGGGCCAGGCCAGGGAGAAACACGCTCGGCCGGACACGAGTCAAGATCATGTTGGCCGGGACCTCGAAGACGAGATACGAGATGAAGAAGGCGAGCACGATAATTGAGTACTGCGAGGACGAGAGGTCGAACTCATCTTCTAAACCACCAGTTTTGGCATTGCTAAGCACGGTTGGGCGTTAGCATATCCATGCCGTAAGTTATTTCATATACCTAGTATCACCATACCCAATATTGGCTCGGTCGAGATAGCCAAGCAGGTACAGCACCCAGGTGCAAGGCAGGATGCGCCAGTCAAGCTTGCGCACGAGTTTCTTCTCCTCTGCCGTGTTGTCAATCCATTCGGAAGCAATCTGTTGTGCGGCGGCAATGTCGGTGGCGGCATGCTTTTCATTCACGTAGTGATCGTTCTCAGCAGAGACGCGCTCCGTATGCTGCTCGGAGCTGGCTTCTTTCTCCTGATGAGACATTGTGACACGTTGAAGACCCGCACAGTAGTACAACGGAAAGACCAGGTTAAGGGATTAGAATGATACATGGAGGGCGACTCGGTAGATATATATATACACAGTTAAATAGTCACCTTCCCGTTCTCTTTGTGCTCGCAAAGCATCTTCAGGTCTGAGGAAGAGCTTTCCCCACGGGGTCTGTGGAGAGCTGTTGGCGTCGGCGAAAGTGCCGTGCTCCACTACAGTTCCACACAGGGCAAGATCATGACTCGCTCCGGTTGTTCGACACTTGAAGCATCGGTAAAATCGCCGAGCGAGTCACGGCACTTCTGCCGTTCACTCTGATATCAGCACCTTCACTACGCACTTTAACACCTGCCTGCCGTTCTCTTACATATAATATAGCCACTGCTCGCCTGAACATATCGTCTCTCTACTTATATACTCAGCAACAAGGCTATTCACTTCTTCCTGGCTATAGATATAATACCACCACCATGATCGGAACAACCGACCCCCCTCATTCCCATCCCCCGGCGCCCCGACGCCCACGCATTGCCCTGACACTCGGCGACCCCTCAGGAATCGGCCCAGAACTAATCGCCAAACTACTCAGCAACTCAGCCAACTCCCAAAGAGCCGACATAGTCCTCCTCGCCGACAATTCCGAGCTTCAGTCCGCAATATCAGACGCCGGGTGCGTCCAAGTCTCTGTATCACCCGGTCCCCCAGGCCCAGCGGGGATACAAGTGCTCGACGATAATACCGCCGCTCAGTACCCGTCTAGACGCGGTGAAGTTTCACGCGCGAGCGGGGGCCGCAGTATACATCAGTTGAAGCGAGCGTTGAAGCTCGTACAGGCCGGCGAGGTCGACGCAATAGTATTCGCGCCGTTGAATAAGAGCTCGCTAAAGCTTGCGGGGATGACGGAGGAAGACGAGTTGCGGTGGTTTGCCAACCAATTGGACTTTAAGGGCGTCACGAGCGAGATTAATATTGCGGGTGATCTGTGGACGGCGAGGGTTACTAGCCATATTGGGGTTGAGGATGTTGCGGGGCGGATTACGAAGGAGGCGACGCTGAAGGCTATTGAGCTGTTGCACAGGCTAAGGTATGGATGCATGCCTCTTAAGAAACAGTGCAATACCAACATTGCTAACGTATTATCAGATGGGAGTCGGGCGTAGAGTCACCCCGTCTAGGCGTCTGCGCGCTGAACCCTCATAACGGAGAGAACGGGGCATTCGGACGGCAAGAGATTGAGCACATTCGGCCAGCAGTAGAGGCAGCTCTTGAACGCGGCATTAACGTGCAAGGCCCGTTTCCATGCGACACGATTTTCCTCAAGCGACAGCATTTCGACGGGATTGTCACGATGTATCACGACCAAGGCCAGATTGCGATGAAGCTGCTTTCGTTTGACGGAGGGGTTACCGTACAAGGTGGCCTTCCTGTCCCTGTTGCCACACCTGCCCATGGGACCGCGTTTGATATTGCGGGTAAGAATCTGTCGGCTGTCACTAGTATGCAGAATGCGTTTGATGTTGCCGTTACGATGGCTGAGAGGAGGGTCTTGAAGGAGGCAAATCTTGTTCCTGATAGGCCTGTTAAAAACGGGGTCTGTCCCAGGATAAGCCCGGTTGAGGGACTAAGTGGTTCGTGTTGCTGATGGGGGCAGCAATAGCTAAATAATAGATTCAATTATGGATATGTATAGATCGGTACCAAGACTATCATTAGAGTCAAAGCACAAGCAGAAGATTCCATAGTGGATAGGAGTATATGTATGTACCAATCCACCTTACAGAAAAGACAGTTCAGCATCAATGCCGTCAATTCCGAAAAGGAAGCCGTCATCAAACCGCCAGTCCAAGTCCCCTGTGAGATCAAACGGGTCTTGCTGGCGTGTGTTAAGGTTGTCCACTTGCGCCGTGCTGTTGTCCTCGTTTTCCTGTATATCAGGGTAAGTCTGATAGACTCCCTTAGTGTGCCTCTGGACTACCTCGCTGCCCTCTGTCCCTACCGGGCACGGCCGTCTTGACGGGTTTCCGGTCGAATCCTTTGTTTGGGGTAATAAGTATAGAACGCTGTCCATATCCCCACTAGAGGAAAACCGCTGTAGCAACTCTCCCAACCCAGTGACAACCTGTCGCACGACGTGCCGCTGGCTTGCGTTGTCCGCTACCTGAGCAAGGACTTCCACGAGACGTTTTATATTTGCCAGGGCTGTCCCGGTATGAAAGTTCAAGCCATGCTCAGTAAGATGCTTGGGCAGATGAAGCGTGTTATTATCATCTGAGTCAGGCTTCCCAAATACAACAGCCATCTTTAGGAGGAACGATGCACAGACTGCAATCATTGCATGCACGAATATAGGCAATCCGATCAGTGCCTTTTGCAGATCATTATCATCCACGATGATCCTCGCCGTGCTCATGGCGCTCATGATGGCAATATTGGACGCTTCCTGTCTGTCCCAGTTCATCTCGACGCAAGGAATGCTATGATGAGACGAAGCCTCCTTTGCCGAAATGCCTCGAAGGGCAACCGAGTTGAGCTGAAAACGAGCTAGGTAGTAGTACAGAGAATTGGCCGCTGGTGGGATTAGGCTGTCTCTTGCAGACCCAGCTTCTCTGCCCTTGTGGTCAAGTCGCCATTGATCTACGGAGATATCGAACTCTTTCAGCCGTTCAAAGTCTTCCCCCCTGAGCTCGAGGTCAGGATCACAGCCGTGCATAAAGTACCCACTCGCCAGAATCCGGAAGAGTTTCACCTGAGCAACGAGCCCGTGATCACCCTTCGAGGACAGCCCGCTCGTCAGCAGCTTGTCGGCGTTCCGGATGGCAGCGTCTTCGTGCATCAGGGGCGGACGCCCGTACGCGAGCGCAAACTGGTGGTCGCACACGTACAGGACGTACCAGAGGCGGACACGTTCATAGGACTCGAACGACCCCCGAGCAAACTGCAGGGATGATTTGTGAAGATTCATCTCGGTGGCTACACGCACGGCTCGGCTGCAGAGCGCCCAGCTTAGGCTTGTCAGGTAGAAGGCACCGATACACAGAGCACGGATCACATCTAGGTTGTGGCAGCGTAGTAGACAGGACCCTCTCATCAATGATACGAACGCATTATACGTGGCGTGGAGAGACTGTTCTCGATTCGGAATGTGCAGGGCCGCTACCGTGAGGACCACAGCCACCAGGAGGGACGAAGACTGTCTTGCCTCGTGTAGGGACCTGTGAGAGCACAGAATTCCGTCCCATAACAGGGGATTGATATATGTTCGGTAGTGGTCAAAGAGGTAATCAGCCTCGGAGACTGGAAGAACGCCTTGGGTGATGAAATCGGGCCCGTTGACGTCGGCGGGGTCAACGCGGATTAGCTGGGAATTGTTCGGATCGGTGAGGTTATACAGATTGTTCATTGGAAGGGGGACAAGGTCTGAATCATCTTGGTCCCCGCGGAGACCGACCGAGGGGCCTTCGGGGGTGAAGTCGGCCGCGGGTTGTTCATGGCCACCCCGTGGCGTAGATATTACGCCGTTACTGCTGGCGTTTTGGGGTAAGTTATTGTGATGCAAGAGCTGCTCCACACTCTCATTGAGGCGGTTGATAGTTGCTGCAGCCTGTGCTTTCCATCTATGTCGATTAGCAATGGTTTATACTACCCCAAGGGCTCTGATCTCCTACGTGGCATCCTCGTCTATGAACTTCTGGGCAAAATTATGCGGGACGCATTGCACGCCATTCCTCAGACATTTGTTACAGTCCGTCTTGCCAGGCTGTACAAAGCACTTTATTTTGTGCTTCTTGCATTCGGCGCCTGCATGATGCATGGTTAGCCTGATGGCCCAGTGGGTTGGTTAAGTGGAGTGTGAGACTTACATGCACGAGTGAGCCGGGGCTTTACTGCAGACACATCACTGCCAGGGTAATTCGACGCATTCAGTCTAGGACGCTTGTTACTGCTCATTCTGGGCAACTGGAACCTGAGCAAATGCAGGCTGGGGTCGTCTGCAGTCGTGGTCTGCAATCATGGAGCTGGAGGAATCGCCGACTTTATGTGGGGTAGCGATTCAACCGAGCCCTCGGTCAAAACGCCGATCCAGGGTCTTGGGCCCAGCATCTCGGGGATAGTCCGTTAAGCTGTCACTTTCTAGGGCTCTTCATGGAGCCAGGAGGATGGTATTCCAGGGATGCGGTCCTGCTAAAGATTGACTACGAAGGCCCATTTCGAGCTTACTTAGGATTACTGCGTGCATGCAATATAGCTACCTTTAGTTAGGGCTCCTAGGTTAGAGACTGTATACTCGCATTCCCACTTACTGATCGGGGGGAAGTCCGTGTCCCAAGGAAATGGTTAGTATACGGTTTGTTAGGCTTTATCAATTCTTCACACTGTTCTTCATTCTCATATGGAAAATCCACATCAAGCAGTACTGTTGAACGTCGTAGGTCGAATATAGAAGGAAAGAAGTGTGATTCTATTGAAGATGTCCACAGGTGGCTGCTACCTAGGTACGCTTCGGATCTAGGTCACGTGAAGAGATAGGGTAAAAGAGGCACACGTGACACGCTGGTACATCCAACACAATCCATGTCCGACATGGCACGGATAGTTAGTCGGCCATCAACTGCTGCGAGGAGTGTGCAAACCGGTACTATAAATGCTACAATAATGAGAAACTTTGATATCGACATCGTTTTCCTCCCATGGCTTGGGTTCAAACTCCCGCCAGATCATGTTACTCTCTGCAGGCTTCACGTCCAAACCCATCCATCCTCCTAACTGGTAGTCGGTCTGCGCCATGGTAAACAGCGAGTGATTCAATGCAATAGATATGTCGTTGAATAGCGAGGCAATAGATGAAAAGCCTTTGTTGAAAAGAGGTCGGAATATTAGAACCACTAAGGCTTGCAATCGGCTCTCGTCGTCGGTACTCGGATGCCGGCTGTGGGATACCGATGGGATGCTGACGGGATGCCGATGGGAGCGGATCGACGACTCAAGACCCAGTGGGATATCTCGATACCCGTGGGAACCGAAGAGAAATTATTCATAATTCAGAAGAAGGTCCGCAGCTGCAACGATGCCAATGTAATTCATCACTAATTCGCTTCAATTTTGGGCGGCGTAAACGTCATCCCTCTTACCATGCCTGGACCCTTCCAAACATATATAACTCGGTCACTCCCCTCGTGCTATCCGTGAAGAGATTCTCAATATCTCGAAATATTTTGTCCAATTGAAGCCAAAACCAAAACCCTAAACATGACGCAAATGAAAGCTGTTCGTATTGTCAAGGCCGACGACAAAGTTACCGCCGAACTTCGTGACGAAGCTCCGCCGACTCCAGGTCCCTGCGATGTCCTGATCAAGGTGCACGCCGCTTCGCTGAACTACCGCGACACGGCTCTGTTGAAGGGTGAATATCCTGCGCGGACTAAGGAAAACGGTATTCCTGTATCCGATGGTGCTGGAGAGGTTATTGCAGTCGGAAAAGACGTCGCACGGATCGGATCACAAAGGGCGACCGCGTCGCAGTCGGTTGCAACGCAAACTGGATTGCCGGCCCATATACCCCGGAATATCGTTCAAACAGCGTCGGTTTCGCTGTCGACGGGCTGTTGGCTGAATACGTGATTTTCAACGAAGACGCACTTGTCCGCATCCCTGACTATATGTCCTACGTGGAGGCTTCCTCTCTTCCTTGCGCGGCTGTTACCGCCTGGACGGCCCTCAACAAAGTGGAGCCCCTCCAGCCGGGCCAGACCGTGCTGATTCAAGGCACAGGTGGTGTTTCGCTCTTTGCATTGCAATTTGCGAAGATTTTCGGCGCTCGTATCCTGGCGATCACATCCTCGGATAGGAAGGCCACTAAGCTCAAGGAGCTTGGAGCCGATGCCGTTGTGAATTATAGCACCACCCCCTGACTGGGATCAGGAGATCATTGCTCTGACCGGTGGAAAGGGTGTTGACAAGGTGCTCGATATTGCCGGAGAGAAGACTATCGTGAAGTCTGCAGCATCGACCAAGATCACTGGCACCGTTGTCGTGGTTGGATTTGCAAGCGGTTTCGGTGGCGGCCTTCCACCCATCGACGTCCTCATTCGATCTCTCACAGTGACCGCATCTACTGTTGGTTCGCGGATCGAGTTCGAAGCTATGCTTCGGGCCATGGAAAGGCACCAGGTAAAACCTGTTATCGATCAGGTCTATCCCTTCGCAGAATTCCGTGAGGCGTACAAAAGACTTGAGGGCGGACAACAAGTCGGCAAAGTCGTTATCGAGATCGCGAAATAGGCGACACATGAGGATACGAGATAGGTTGTTGAATAGGGGTTGCTACGTACTTGCTTTGGTAGCATGGACAACAAAGATTTTGTGTAAGATAGGATTTTTTTCCCTACATTCTAGGGAATCCTCATCTAGCTATTCTTGCAGAAAGAGATGGGGAGACTGAGGGGCGACCATGAATATAAACTAATATATATCTGTCAGGACAAGTAAATAGGGGGGTAAGCTTATTCATCCTGTTTAATTGAATCTTTGTGCTGGCGACGACGCATCTCAGTAGCCATCCACCCTCCCCGTCGTCTCTCCAACGAAGATCTGCGTTACTCTGCCTTGTGGCACCCGTTATCTGGGCGCTACTGAAACGAGCAACCTACGGCGGGGACTTTTTTACTCATCTCAACGTCAGACAACCTATCCCTCATCTCTTTATACTTCTCTCGTAACTTTTATAGCCGTCGATATCCCCAATTATTTCCACCATCTTAACGCGGGGCGCGCAAAGGTGATAGAGAAAGGGACATCCTGGCCGAATGTTATCTAAAAATTTGTTTTTAACTTCTTCTAAGTGATTGCCGTAGATCACCGGTTCTCCGTTCCGGTCCTCGCGGTATACATCCGAGTAAAATGTAAGCTGTTGCTGTCATCTAGGTTTTTCTTCTTTAGCGCGGGGCGCCATGATGATGAACTTGACGTGTGGATTGTCCTCCTCTCGATCAGTTTTGTCGCCGGATATGACTCCCAGAGGGCCGGCTTCCGATTGGTTCATGAGCCCATCTATGCTAAAGTCCTGTTTTTTGGTACCATCACCCCGATGAATCTTGTTGATTTGGTGGCATTGCAATTCCTGATGGCGTTGTTGTTGGTCAGGGTTGAGCGGGCTGTTGTTTGTTCCTCACGGCGCTGGTCCTCAAGAGAGAGATAAAGTTAGCAATTTTTATAAATCATATTATGACAATAAGATTGCAGCGAACTTGCCCCCTTCGACGGAGTACGCGCCCTGGGCAAGCCCAATTGCTCACGCAAAATCCAGGAATCTCAGTGAGCGTGGAGTCATGGTAATGCTTTATAACAAACGATCAGAAATAGAATATAGTTCCGTTTCACAAGGTACCTAGTAAATATGAATAGATAATATAGTAGTAGTCTTTTGAGAGTTGTGCTAAGTAGCATTGCTCTCATATAGATATCTTGATTCTCCTTGCGTTATAGTGGTAAACCACTACCCCTAAAAGCAACGATAGCATAGTACCTGACGAGACCTTGCCTTGCGGCCGAATAATACAATGGCCCGGACCCGCCAGGACACGAGCGTAGGCCAAAGCCATTTAACGTAACTGGTGAATCCCAGCTTCACTTCTATCCTCCTAGGTACTAGGTAGTTAGCATGTAGAAACGAACATAAGAGATTCCGGGAGAGTCATGATTTCACACACAAGAGGTCATATTACTGCCCCCATATCTTTGGGACCTTTTTTGTGGTTGCATACTTGTTACACCGCCCATGGCTGGTAAGTCAGCTTGTCAAAGCTTAGATGTAGCTTCATCCCTTTTTTCAGTTTCTCTTCAAACTCTGTTACAACCTTCTGGTTGTTGGAAGAGTATTACTAGGCAATTAACCAGAATGTGTTTCATCAGCTCAAGCAGATAGCAGGTAAGAACTGTGAGATTGATGCTGCAAGTCAGGGTCAAGGAAGCGCACCTAATGTCTCAAGTTCACAGTTGATGATGAAAATGGAACGGTTAAGGTTGAACTCAGTCACTCAGGCAGCACGATAGAAGAAGTTTGACAAGATTGACTTGTTCAATTGCAGAGGACATGACGTCGTTTAAAAGCTCTGATGCTTTTAACGTCTTCATCTTGTCAAGAGTAATTATCGTTGCTTTCTCAGAATAGCTTCATTGGCCTTCGGCTGTCACACAACACCCGTAATGACAGGAGAAAAGAAGAAGAGAAATCCGCGGAGTCCGCGTCCCCCAGGCCAAGCGGCTTGTTGTATCGCTTGTGGTATCGGTTTGACGTTTAGCGGGGAAATGGGAATAATATCTGAAGAACGGGAGGAATGGAAATCGTTAGGGGAAGGAGATTCAGCAATTGTGAAATCGGAGGATGTGGAGGGGATGTATTTTCATAAGGAACCTTGGCTATGGACTTCTTTTGTTCGAGCAAGTCAGTTTTCCTTCTTTTTCTTTACACAGTACTCGACGATTTAACTGTCTGGTTCCCCTTCCTTTTCTTCCAGCGATCATCCGTCGTTAACAAGAGGAGAGAACAAAATAGTTCTTGATTGACCGCCATATGGCGAACATATACGTGTGTCTGGAATCTTTGAATGTTTTTGACCGCGATTAGACAATTCTGGAAGAAAAATCACACTCTTTGGAACCTGGTTCGATTACACGACGATTACGATGATGTCTTTTACCCTATTCATAGACGTCTTAGAGAAACGCCGCAAACTACCGAGAACAATCATACCACAGAAAATATGACGAAGCATGTGGATACGGATCAGAATCCAGTCGTCGTTCCTGAAATACAAGCTCTAATCACTCAAGCGGTTCGAGGCCGTTCTGATCATTCAGCCCGATCACAGCAGACGGTGACGACTGACGTTCCTCTTGAAATTGCCATGATGATAGTCAATATTATTTACGACAACATTTACTACAACCAGGCCAGCATTTACGATTTACGAAATATGCTCGCTGCTTTTCAATGGAGACTGCCAGACTCATACTGGCAGAGGCGTTGCAAGAAAGATCTAATCTTTGAATTCGAGGAGCTGATTCAAAGCAATCAAACGGTTGACTGGCAATTCCTCTGTCTGGGAACTGAAGAGCTCTTCCTGAGAGATGGCTGGTATGATGAAGGCGGGTTGAAAAATCGTGGCCGAACCTTACAATTGCTGCAAGGCCTAAAGAGGACTTTCTTGCAGATGATCAAGTGAGAGACCAGTTTTCGTACGTTGAGAGAGGTCAGTCCCAAGAAGTCGGATCAGATTCGCATTCAACTCTATGAAGTGCAGTATAATTTCCAGAAGCTTCATCGTCATTCCATCTCCTAAACTTCAAAGCAGAGGGCCTATTCAGGACCATATTCGTTGGCTTAGTCTGTGTCTTGAGAGTACGATGAAATCCCATCTCGGCAGATCTACATTTGATCTCCTGAGAACACAAGAACACCCATCAGACTCTCTCAGTATTTCCTTCAGACAGTAAATTGTGCAGCTAGAAGTTTGACTAACATCGAAAATGCATCGTTACAATTCCTCGATCATGTATTCCTTGCACCGTGAAAGAATTTCAAAAAAGATACAACAAATCAGGTAATACATTCATAGCTGACCATCAGCCGCATCAATGACCTTCAAAAGACTTGTAGCCGACATTCTTCACAAAAGTTTGCTGCCAAGGACCCTGCGACGTGTGTTCGGCTAGCTGACGATAGAGGATACTATGAGCCTCTCCGCTAAGACCGGAATACATAGGGGTGCCATCAGCATTGCGCTCATCGGCATAATAGAACCTAAAAATCAGGTTATTTGTTAAGGTTGTTAATTTCGGAATGAGAGGGAGATTCTCACTTGAAACCCCGGTCAGAGTAAGCTGCCGCGGCGGACTGGATGATATGCGCAGTCGCTGACTTTCCTACACCCAAAGTCAAAAGTTGCGGGATAGTTGTGGTGTTCAGTATATTTCCAGTGTAGATAAATGTCTTCGAAGCAGAGTCTGGAAGTTTCTCGAATCCAAGAACTGCTTGCTGTGCAGCTACGAACGCGCTTGTCGTGTTTATTTTCAAGTCGCGAGCGAAATCAGCTGGTGCAACGGAGAGTGGATCTCTTGGATCGTTCTTCGAAGAGGCGGGGGCTTTCAATAAGTTAGACGGATGCCCCTCTGGGTAATTGGGATGGGAATATACCATTGTGAACGACGACGCTTGGAATACCCAATTTCTCAGTGACTTTGGAGAAAATAGCAGAAACAGAGTCTGGATCCGAGAGGTCGCCCTGGACGTGAATGCGGTCCGAGCTGGTGTTATCTTCAACTTGTCCTCTGGAAGCAAGAGCCACTCTATAGCCCTTTGCAGCGAATGCTTCAGCGACATGCTGCCCAACATTGGGGCCTGAGCCGAGAATGAGTATAACTGGTTTTGTGGTCGCCATTGTGGAAAAGTTGATGAGCTGAATGTTAAAAGCTCTGAGGTAGGTATGTTGTTTTATATACCTCCTATGATGACAGAGACAGGGGTTGAAAAATAATGGTGCAAACAGTGCAAAAACTTGATTTGTCACAGATAATTATCAATCACTGCAAGACAAATTCGAAATGACGTGCATTCTCGCTGAATTGTCCATATCTCTAGCGAACGGATTTTCCAATGGAATGAAAACTGAAGGCTTGGTAAGTATCTATGATAATTGTTCGGCGACCTGATGACCAAAGATCGGAATTATAATCAATTTCATTTGGATAGAGAATGCATTTCCTGCCTTATAAGAGACCAATGATTGCGTCAGTATCTGTAGCCTCTGATGATGTCGTGAATCTTTTCCTTCGAGTCCGTGTTCAATATTTGATCACTCAATTCTTATACCACACACCTCATCATGTCTTCAAACATTCTGATTACCGGCGCCGCCGGCTACATGTAAAGTCACCTCCATTGAGAAAATTTGCGGAAGCTAATTCTTTGTAGAGGGGGCTCAGTCCTTGCAGACTTACTGAAAGACCAAGCTTCGTCTATCGGCAGGGGCAAATTGGTCGGTGCCGTTAGATCGGAGGAACAAGCCAATGCCTTAGCAAAGTTGGGCATCCCAGTTTTGCAACTAGACTTGACGAATGAAAAGTCTTTGGCCGAAGCGATACTAGACCACGATAGTGAGCACGGAATTTCAAACCTATCCAAGCACAGATGTCTGACAGAAAACCTTCCAGTCAACATAGTCATTCACACCGTCAGCGCCATAGACCCGACCACCGCATTGAATCTGATCAATGCATTAGCTAAACAGGGTGAGATCAGTGGGAAGAAGACGTTTTTCATTCATGTCAGTCCTCCCCACCTGTTTATTTGTCATAACCCGAACACTGACACCAAGACAGACGTCGGGGCTAAGTGCCTTCTATGAAAATACTGGTTGGCCAGCAGGTCGGTTCAAAGACACGGATGCGGTATTTGAGACGGAGAAGCAATTGATGGACTCGTTCCCTCTTCGAAATGTTAGTTTCTTCATTAACCCCCGTATATCTTATTTGAAGGGGACAGGTTTCGCTTACTGGAGCAAGCTGACGGGTTTTCTTAACTGGGGCAGACTGATGTCTCTGTCATTGAGCATGCCGCGAAACGAGGAGTAACTAGTTTTGTCGTTGTGCCCTCCCAAGTCTGTGAGTTATAAGCATACCCGAAACCGTCAAAGGAACTAATTTAACAAATATAACACCAACAGATGGGAAAGGCACCGGTGAATGGAACAAGCTGTCCGTTGTGTTGCCCATATATGTTCAATCTAGTCTTTCAAGCAAGAAAGTGTACAGATTCCCGGAGGACACGGTAAGTGATGGCTGCCGTAGACACCACCACCTGTGACTGACGCACTGCATAGAAAGTATCAGCGGTCCACATATCCGATTTGGCATCTCTCTATGGGCAGATTGTCAGGAAAATTCGCCAGGGCGAAACATTACCGAGTGGCAAGGAGGGTTACTACTTCGCCCTGGCGCATGATGTCGTCATGGGTGAAGTGCTGGACCATCTAGCTTCAGCCCTAAAGTCCCGTAACCTCGTCGAAGACTCAAAAACAAGGGTATTTCCCAACAACCAAGTCGCCGCGCAAACCTTAGGAGTCCCAGAACAATTTGTGCAGGTATTATGGAACTCTGGGTAAGAATCATTGCGCTTTTTCTCCCCCTATGGTAGCGAAAAGAGCAGCGTCTAACCGAACTTCTAGTGATGACATGGTAGCCCAAATTCCCTTCGACATAGGATGGAAGCCGGAGTGGAGTAAAAAACGATTTTTCGACAATATCGATAACGAGATAGATGCTGTACTAGAGCTTGGAAAAGCAAAAAGCAGTCTGGTTGACTCGCTTTTTAAAGCTGCACAGGGGTAGGGCATACTGGACACCAGCATTTCGCCCTCTATGGAGGCTCTCATTGTCAATCTGTGGTTTTCGTTGTTTTTCCTCTTTTTTGTTTCTTTCAAGTTTATTAGAAATTAGAAAACATGAAATTCAAAAAGAAAAGCCATCCAAGCGAGCACTCGGCAAACCTTGCACTCTTCATTCCGCATGCCCACGATGTCGTTCGCTCGCTGGATAGAATCAGTAGTCTCAACATGTAGCTTAACCAGCACTCAGCGTTGACACAAATCAATGGTTTCAATTGTGGAAGAGAGAGAATTGGAGCCCTTGTTTTGGACAAATTTCTTTGGTCCAGTAGGGGCCAGCAGCGATGGTGTAGTGGTAAGCACTGACAGGCGAAGCTTCATCGCCCTCAATCTGGGTCGATTCTCAGCGCTGCGCTGACATTTACCACAGCATCTCAGTGGAGAGGGAGACACAAACAACCGGGTTAGTCACACAATCGTGATACCCACGCACGAACGCACGCACACGCTATAGCAGGCAGCTACAAGCGGAAGGAGAAAAATGGAGCAAAAGGAAAGGATTGAATAGCTTGAGCTATTGAAGAAAGGAAATGAAATGGGAAGGAGAGGGGGAAAACTCGGTACTTGGAACATGCGGAACAACTGTCTTCCGCAACTGCAAACCAAACAAACTAAACACCAAATCCTGAAGCCCTAACTTCGGAGCTTCAAGAATCAAGACATCGTTGGCTTGCAAACGGTTCAGAACGATATGCAGGATGAGAACCATAGGAGCAAACGCATAGCTATTAGATACCAAAAATAACATTATATAATATAAGATTCTTTCTCTATAAATAAAAAAACTAAACACTAAAAAAGAATAAATTTACACAAGTTCCCAAGAGCTCACATCACGCAGTTGGTATCCTCACAGGGATCCTTGCAGTTACATGCCGAGATGTACCCGGGAATACAACTATCCTCGTCATATCCACCAGGACACTCATCGCAAGTTGGCCAGTGATCATCGTTTGACTCTGGGCAAGTTGGCTCTGGTTCAGGCTCCTCAGTCGTGGTTGTTGGCTCTTCCTCTTCGGTCGTGGTGGTCGGCTCCTCAGTTGTAGTTGGCGCTTCCGTTGTGGTTGGCGCTTCCGTTGTGGTTGTTGGGGAGTCATCATCACCAGGTGGGAAATCGGGGATGGCAGTTGGGCAGGTATTTCCCGGACCACCGTCTGGGGTTACAGTTGTGGTGTACGAGCCTACATTGCAGGTGCAGATACCGTCACCGTCTTCGAGGGATGGGTTGGTGCAGTAGAGCTCTGCGTCGCCAGTAGTTGTAGGAGCAGCGGTGGTGGTGCTTGCGTCCTCAGTTGAAGTTGCGGTTGGCATGTCTGTGGTTGCGGTTGAGCCGGGGCCTGCGTCGGTGGCGGGGGGACCTTCATCTTCGGCGGTTTCGGGGTCGACGAAGTCGCCGTCGTCGTTTGGTTCTGGGGTGGCGTCTTCGTTGATGGGGCCGAGGGTGAACATTGCGCAGCTTCCACCTTCAGTGGCGGTTGTGGTTACGGCTGTTGTGGTGGTAGGGCCACACTCGCCGGTTATGGTGGAGCAGATGTTGGTGGTGATGGATGTGAGAGTGGACTGGCCGGAGACGGTGGAGACGGTGATGCTTTCGGTGCAAGAGACTTGAGAGTTGCAGTCTGATGTGGTGGTCGCCGAGTCTGTAGTTGTTGGCGAGTCTGTGGTTGTTTGATCATCATCATCGTCGTCGTCATCGTCATCTCCATCGTCATCGTCGTCCCCATCGTCGTCATCTCCATCATCGTCGTCGTCCCCATCATCGTCATCACCACCATCATCGCCACCGCCGTCATCGCCACCAGGCCCTGGAGGAGGTCCGGGGGGTGGAGGAATAGGAGGGAATCCACCGATTCCACCTCCTCCACCTACAACACCACCACCACAAACGACGGGGATAATGCATGAGCTGCCACCATCATCATCATCTCCGCCATCGTCGTCGCCATCATCATCACCACATGGGCCTCCGGAACAGATCCAGAAAGGTGGGGGAACAACGGTTGGGTTTCCATCTTCATCAGTGGTGCTTGAGCTTGTTTGAACAGCGGACCAGGTGATCTCTGTATTGAATTAGTCTTGGAATACTCAATAGGTATATCGGGGAAAGCTTACCTGCAGGAGCTTCAGTTCCTGAAGTTGGAGTGATCATAGACGAGAGAATTGATGACTCGGTGGTAGATGGCGCACCCGTGGTAGTGTCCGCGCCCGTGGTACCGTCCGCATCCGTAGTTGTTACTGGAGGATCAGTTACTTCGGGAGCAGAAGTGGTAGTCGCTCCGGGAAGCGGGTCATCAGTGGTCGTCGCTCCCGGGTCATCAGTGGCCGTATCAGTGGCCGTATCCGTGGCTGTATCCGTAGCTGTATCCGTAGCCGTATCCGTAGCCGTATCAGTGCCTGTTTCGTCTGGTGGAGAATCAGAGTCGGTGGATGTGTCATCCGGGGCAGAACTAGATCCAGGAGGATTACTGGATCCCGGTGGCAGGCCGTCAGTGGTCGTCGCATCAGGAGGCGAGTCCTCATCAGTAGTTGTCGCGTCTGGAGGCGAGTCGTCGTCAGTGGTAGTCGCATCCGGAGGCGCGTCACCAGTGCTAGTTGGCTCTCCCGGAGGCTCACTGGATCCCGGTGGCAGGCCGTCAGTGGGCGTCTCACCAGGAGGCAAGTCACCATCAGTAGTTGTCGCGTCTGGAGGCGAGTCCTCATCAGTGGTAGTCGCATCTGGAGGCGCGTCACCAGTCGATGTCGGCTCATCAGGTGGAACACCAGTCGTGGATGGCTCTCCCGGAGGTTGGCTTGAACCGGGAGGTGGTGTCGGCTCGTCTGTCGGCTCGTCTGTAGGAACATCGACTGGCACGGTAGTAGGCTCCTCTCCAGGCGGCACTTCAGTGGTGGATTCCTCGGGAGGAGGGACCTCAGTCGTTGTTGGATCATATGGAGGCGGCAGGTCAGAGGTTGGGACTGCCGGTGGTTCACTAGAGCCTGGTGGTGGTGGTGGTGTCGGCTCGTCTGTCGGCTCGTCTGTCGGAACGTCAACCGGGACTGTAGTAGGCTCTTCCCCAGGAGGAGGGACCTCAGTAGTCACTGGGTCCTCAGGAGGTGGGGGTTCAGTGACTGTCTCCTCTGGTGGAGGAACTGTCGTTGGCTCTTCAGCGGGCGGTTCAGTATATTCAGGAGGGAGAGTCGGGTCTTCCGTCGGAACATCAACTGGGATCGTAGTGGGATCATCCCCCTCCTCAGGCGGAGGGAAAATAACAGAGCAGGATGTAGTATACGAGATCGAAGAAGAGAAGAGACTTGTGCTCGTATAACCTGGAGTGGTATACACGCTGGTGCTGGTGGTGAAACCACTCGAGATGGCGGGAACTTCTACGCAAACCGTTGTTGGTGACGGCCAGATTGCTAGACAATTTGCTGATGCGCTCAATAGAGCGAAAGTGAGTGCGTAGCGAGCCATCGTGAGGGAGAACGAGGGTGAGGATTGCCCTCAAGTGGCAGAACAAGCGAGAGTGACAACAGCAAAGGGAAACGCAAAATGCAAACGGAAAAAAAAAAGGGAAACGGGAGAAAGAAAGAAGGAAATTATCGACTGTTTCCCGTCGATTAAATGATGGATGGAAGACGGAAGCGATTTGGCAGGCAAGGCCAAAGTTATAATAACAAATTCGCTATCTCGGCACAGCTGGAAGAGCTCCGTAAGCTTTCACGACGATCGTTGTCCAGGATGTGTCAAACCTGAACACAGCCGCATGGCCCTGAATATTATTGTGATGACTTGGAAGCGAAACGAAACCCCAAATCGGGTAATAGAGATGTTAGCCCCCGTTTCCCCATTGTAATTTGGGGGCTATTCATTTCACAAGGTTTCGCAGGATTTGTGACAAAATCACTGATAAACCCTTGAAGTGCAGAATATTGAACTGGCGTCGGTGAAATAATACGCCCGAAAATAGAAACATTGACTTCGCCGCACTTGTCTGATATCAGAAAAAAAAGGGGGGTTCTCCACGAGATGGCCCGTGGACGGGATGAGAAGTGAAGGTAAGAATTTAGTAAGGGGGGAAATAATGACGCTAGGCATAAAAAAGTAAGAATCGTCAAGATAAAGGATGCTAAGCCTTTTACTCAGCCCCTTGAAACAAGGGGAGATGAAACAATGCAGGAAAGTTTTGATGAAGATCCTTCGTCTTTGGTGAGCTTAAAAAAGTTAAATTTCCAACAGCTTGTCAGAACAAGTTCTCTGCCAAAACGGTCGCGAAAAGAAAAAGGAATATGAATCCTTCCAGCTCGCTTGACCAAAATCTCACTCTCGCTGTTGAAGATTATTGGCCACGAGGAAAGCTGACGCCGATTGTAATATCAACTGTCAGCCCTGCACCGGGACCCCGGCAGAGAAATCATCACAAATACACGTAAAGAGCGAGCAGGCTGTGTTGAAGGTTAACTCCCTGATCGTGGAGCATGGGTTCAAGCTGACGGATATGGACTCCGAATTGTCGCTCCGTTATATATTATCGTAGAGTATTTTCTTTGCTGTCGAGATTTCGACTCTGGCTTTTTCTCCCTCTCGTGCGTCCTCTCTCCTTGCGCTATCTCTTCTCTGCGCGAGATATTTCTTTCCTCAAGAAGTAATTGTCTTCTCTCAATTACTTATTTACTCAATAATCGATACCCTACCTCCTAATACCTCCCTCCCACAATGAAGTTCACCAATCTCGTCTGGGCCCTCGCGGTCGCCGCCTCCGTAGAAGCAGCCTTCACAGACCCAAGCGAAGGAACCCTCCAAGCAATCGGCGACGGCAAGCGCCGCAACAACCGACTAAAGGGCGACCGAGCCTCCGCCGACAAAGACACCTGCATCTTCGACAACAAGTGGACCTTCACAAAGCGCAAGGACGACACGCGAAACAACCCGGCCGCTGCCGCCAAGGACCGTCTTGCGGGCTTCATCAATGCCGTTCAACCCGACGGCCTCTCCGCCGACGATGAAGCGTGGTACAACATCGCCGCCATCAGCCCTCCCAAGATCGACGGCTACGTCCCGGGACCCGGTGAGGAAGGGTCGCTATACTACGAAAACGGATACAACCCGACCGCGAACTATATCTCCGTCATTGATGTCAACAACGCCATGCCCGGCGGAGCCTCATCCACGGGCGTAACATGGGCGCTGTGGCGCAACGTGAAGGAGACGAGAGCCGATTCTACAGACTATGGCGCCCTCAAGGGTGTTATTCATTATTCTTGCGCAAACGACCCGAGTAAGGCTGTCGGAGGGGATCTGTTCAAGGGAGAAGAGGGAACCGATCTCGTGAAGACTTTCGAAGATGGGGATGAGGAATATGATGCTTTGTTGGGAGTACCTAATGGTGTGCTGGCAACGAACTTGTTGATGAACTATCCGGATTCCATGGGACGGACAAGGCAGATCAAGTCCATTAGTGCGTGGTTGAGTTCCGTCGCGAGCGGCGATGAGCAGTTCATTGGCATTTCTTATCAGTTCGATTAGATACTTTTTTTTCGCGTGTACGGTCAGCATGTTGATAGAGGCTTTCACAATAGTTGAGTAATAATGAGAGAGCCATGTACAGTAATAATCACTGCATCGTCGTTCACCTTTTCCCTCTTCCCATCCTCATCCTCCTTTCCTCACGCTTTCCTCACAAAAATAGTAACTAACCGAATTCGGCCCCCATTCTTTGACGTTGAAACTAAAACGTCTTGGCGTTACGCTAAGCGCTGGGGCTAAACCTTAAGGGACAGGAACATACCCCACTAGTTTAACTCTGGACTAGCGCAGCCTCGAAGCGAGGTTTTTAAGTTTACAGATTCAAGATTATTCTTCAGGCACAAAATCCTCTTGCCCCCAACCTGATAGAGAGGATAAGCATGAGAGGCCCCCCTTCGATCCGATGACGACTCTCTGGTTTTCAGGTCACTCGGATATCTATCTATGTAAGCTGACGTGGTCTGACAATTATACACAATAATCAATACGCAGTGGATGCACAGATTGGTGAGACCCAAATTGTTCTGATTTATTCAATCAAGTAAAGTAAATATATATATGTACATCAAAACGTCATGAACCTTCTCGGCACGGCACCCCAGCTAACCCAAGAAGAAGGAATAAATGACGTGGAAAAAAAAAAAGAACGCCTAGCATCATTCCCCAATCAATCCGGATATAAATATATATACATACGGATAAGCAGTAAAAAAGAAGATGACCGGTAAGGCAAAAAATAACAAGAAAACCCCAAAAGAGAACGCCATGTATTCCCCAAAGCCGTTCCCACAAAACAGAACCCCTGGCCAAGAAACGTAGCCGTCAAAAAATCAGGAACAAATCGCCCCAAAAATAGTCGGAAGCGGAATAGAATAAGTGGACACTGGGGAGCCAAAGAGAGAATGGCTCAGTCATTCTTCTAAATTCAAGCCGGGGGAAGCATATTCCAAGTGGATGCGTCGCAGGAAACTTCCTCGAAGCTATGCAGTACAGTAAATCCCAAGTCGAAAACGCTATCAAAGTTGCCGTCTCCGTCGATCTACCACGAAAATAAAGTCAGTAAAAGAGTCGATGAAGGGGGGAAATAAGAACTCATGGGCGTAGGAAGAAACATACACAGTCCATAACAGCCGCGTTGGCACCCTGCCCTCGAAGCTGTTTCACCCCCAGCAGTATCAAACTCTGCATCAACGTCGCATACTCTCCCACCGATGGGGAGATGACAGGAGACGAAATCCCTCCCGCATGAGTCTCCTTCAATGCGGGGATATTCTCCGCCAAATTCGACTCCCCATTGTACACCACCACACTTGCAAGCACAGTCCCGTCATTCCGGCGCTTGGCCCGAATGATCCCACAGCTAGGCGCACCTGCAAGCGCAAGTTTGTATATCTCCATGACACCTTGTCTCGAATTTGTTTTTATATGAGCCAATATCGATTCGGCATAGTCCCACCCGTACACGAGGTCGTAGTCCACTTCTGCGTTTTGTAAACTCTTCACTAAACCGTCCGGCGGCGACCAGTTAGACAGATTGTGTAGAATAACACTGCACACGGGCCGTGATAGAGCGGTGTTCCACCCTTGGTTGGCAAACCATTGTCGTAACCGTTTTCGTTCAACGGGGTTGCCGGTCGGTATTCCTAGATATATTCCAGGTAGACGGGATCCGAGCTGGAATCGCTTGATACCTTTTTGCTGCACCAGCGTCCTGATCGCTCGGCTGTGTAATGAGTGTCCGATGGACAGCTTTCGTCGGGACGGGTCGACGATTAATGACCCAATGACTCCAGTGGATGTAGATTTAAAGAAATATGTCGCACAGAATCCGTACAGTTCCTGCGTGCTACTATTACGTACGACATAATGAGCCTCGTCGACATCGTTACTTCGTAATAGAAAACTGTTGGACGTTGTCCCAGATAACTCAGATATTTGAGAGGAATGGCAACTAGCATCTCTCACGGCTTTCAGCAGTTCGTCCAGCGCATGAGCATCTCTTTCCTCGTTCCACGACTCAACCAGCCAATGTTGTCTTGACTGGTGGATCTTCTGACTTGAACGAATAGTGCCTGGGAGTGACCCTGATGGAGTGAGCTCGCCATATAAAACCTTTACCAGAGCCTGAAGGGCCGTCTCCGTAAAGTCGTAGGTGCAGACAAATGTGCCAATGGACGGATCGGTTGCGAAATCATACGGAGAGCTGACGGCCACGACGACCAGAGGTTTTTCCACCCTCTCGCCCGTCTGTGAGATGTGTGTATTGCAAATCATCGACACGTGCTTGGCAAACCCATGCTGGTAGAGATTCCTATTTGCATCCGCGGTCACGATAATCACGGCACTCGACCTGTTGATCAGATTCTCGTGAACTGGTCTGACCCCATTAGCGGTATATGAAGTATGGAGTACTCGGCCACTCCTTTGCCGAGCGAGAGATCTACCCAGTTCTCGGAAAACACTCTCCCCACTCATTACCGAAGCACTCCGCTCCCAAACATCGGCGTTGGATTGGGAAAGATCGATATTATCTTGCATGGAAAGAGAAGCAGCTGATGCAGGAAGAGGTTTGACTAGTGGCGTGAGAAGTAGGAGTTCTTCATCGGGTTCAAGAATGCTAGTAAGCGGGAGGAGGTTTTTCTTGTCTCTGACAACAGTGATGGAGTTATAATACGCTTTCGTGGAGAGGCTGGTGTGTGATGGCTGCATCTTGGAGAGAAGGCTAATCCCCGCTGGGTTCAAAGCCTTATCCCATGATGTGCTTTTGGCTTTCATGTCGAGGACTTTCCGTAGTGACTGCCGGATTCGGTCTCTACTTATCATCCCATTTTCGACGCCCTTCTTTAACCCGTCGATCGCCTCTTGCTGAACAGAGAACGACCGACATAGGAGGATTACGTCACAGCCGGCATTCATGGCCATCACGGTCCCGCCTCCGATACCGATATTATAACTTAGAGCTTCCATCTCAAGGCATTCCGAGACGACAACGCCTTTAAACTTCATATCCTTGCGGAGAAGATCGTCCACAACTTGCTCGGATAGGCAGGCATGCATTACATTGACGCCAGGCGCGGCCATGGCACACCCACCGACCATCATGCAATCCAAGCCTTGGTCAATCGCATTCTGGAAGGGGATCAAAGCGCTGAGACTAAGCTGCTCTAGCGATTCAGTTATGATGGGGACTTCTGTCTGTGAGCCAAGGAACTCTAGATTGCCATAGGAAGGAAAGTGCTTCCCGCATGTCACTAGACCGGCATCCTGGTAGCCCTTCATGAATTCGACGCCATACGCCGAAGTTTCCTGGGGATCATCGCCTATTGCCCGAGTACCCAACGGTTGGTTCCGTACATTCGTCAGAACATCCAGGACGGGGCCGATAATCAAGTTCACGCCGACGGCACTGAGCTCTTGAGCTGTGGCCTTGGCAACTTCTCTTGCTAGCTGCTTGGATCCGGTCGCGGCGATACCCATGGCACTCGGGAACTGGCGAATGTAGATCTCATCGAAGAGACTGTTAACACCGCCATTTTCCTGGTCGAGAGCGATAGTGAGGGGATATGGATGCCCCGCATTCCGGGCGATGGTCTGAAGCTCTAGAACGAGTCTGGTAGTTTCCTCCGCAGCTGTCTAGATATTAGTTTGACCACTCTTAGATAGTTTAATATCGCGAAAGAGGTAATATAAATGTAGATGGGAAAGGACAAGATAACGACATCAAATCACGGGATTGGATGTGGGGAAGGGGAAAGAAAAGGAAGAAGCACATTTTTGATTCTTGGCGGTTAAGATGATGCAACCAAGATGATAGTCTTCGATCAGCCTCTTGATGTCCGCATCAACAGTAGTACCATCGAAGCCCATCATAAAGAGCTGGCCCATTTGCCTGTAAATAAGCCATTGTTAGTAACAGTGTTTCTTCATGAAGCTTTCTTTCTACCGTCATTCGCATGTCTCTCTGCTATGTTTGATTACAGCTGTTCTGATTGGAAGAGAAAATTCTCCGGAACGCAATTGGAAGGGAGAGAAGAAAAGAAAATAGATCTAAGAATGAAACGGCTAGATCCTACCTATCAAGATCATCCCAGCCGGGGGGAAGCGCATCGTCCTTGGGAGCCATGACCATCGGGTCCACGGTCGTAGTCGGTGGATGATGAAAGGTCTCACCAGGGTGCACTCTCCCTGTCCCGAGTGAAAGGACTTACGGGGGGCGGTGAACGGAGACAGTCGTAGGATGGACCGTTCCGATGCAGCAGCAGGAGAGACACACACAGTCAGCTTCAGACACGGGGGCGCAGAAACGGAGCAAAGACAGCCCAGACTGGGCAGGTCGAGCCTAGAGCCCTCGAGCAGAGGCCACGGAGTGAACGGGAGGGAAACGGTTGGTCGGTCGTGGCGAGTCTCGTGGTCAACCTTTTGGAAGAATAATGTTGTAAAGGCTACGGAGACGGTCGTAGGGTAGTAGTATACCTCGCCCACCGATGATGGCTCCGTATGTCCGATGATAGGAGGGGAGTGGACTAGCCTAGCTGCAACCACAAATCTGATGATTGAGTATCCTTATCGAGGGAACCTTTCCTCCGGTTGAGTCTCGATGGGGGAGGGTTCTATCTCAACATACCAACAATCAACAACCTTCCCTCAGGGTTACCCCAGAGTCACCCCAGTTAATAACGAAGAACATTAATGTACCAACCGGGCATGAAAAGGGCTTTCGGGTCAGGTCCGGCAGCTGTGGGGATCGTCGTGCTCTGCTACAATCTGCGTTGGTCGGTTGTCCTTCCTTGCTCCGTTTCGATTAATTACGCGCCTGCTTTCTGATGGGGGGTGGGGTTTGGGGGCGTTTCGCTTCCTGGAGGTGTTGCGATGGGAAATGCGACGTTACAGGAGCATTCAACTCCAAGGGCGACAGCAACAAAAGGAGAGAAGATGACAGGAAAGATAAATGATCGCGGCGATTAAACGGAAGTGTATCAATACATCCAGAGTGAAGCCTCTTCCTCGTCTATCTCCCTCTCGTTCTCCTTGCTGATTACGATTTCTGTCATCGTCGTCCCGTCCATCTGCTTATCTAATCACATCGGATAAATCTTTTTGCTCAAGCTCATAATTTCCCGATTGAGAACTTCTACCTCGGCATCATGGAACAGACATACTCTTCCCTCTTCCTTGGGGGTTTCCAACGCTCATCCGATGACGTTCTTTGAATCAAAGCTCCATCCCGAATGCCCCCCCTGCCGAGATACTCAGGAACAGACCCGAAAAGACCTGTCTCTCGGGAATATCCGTCTCGGGAATCCAGGTTGCTGCAGCGAAGCGGAATTTTAAATCTGTATACAATTTTCCTATCCCGGGCAGTAATGATAGCTGGAGTATCACGGATAATTATTTAGCTTAATTATCCTCCAAAGATGGCGTTAAACGAGCCCCGTCCTGCAAGACGCTTGTCGCTTGGGCTCTTATGCTCACTCACATGAATTGTGAAAGCCGTTCTTTTCTCCTCTCTCATTTTTATACCCCGAGCTTGTATCCATCCCCGGACTTCGTCTTGAATAACGGTTAGACCCTTCTCATCCCAAGTCTCACAGCTGTGCTTCAATCCCTCAGATAGCACCACAACACATCGATGCCAAGACATTCGCATAACAAGCAACTCCCACCCCAAAAATAAGGTCAGAAAGCGGGGCACCTTCCAACCAATCAGCCTCAGCAGATACAACCTTAATAATAGCCGGCACTCGCTTTCCATACCCCGTACAAAGATTACGATATTAATTACCAGCAGTTTTACGCCTGTGAAGATACGGGATATCGATATTAACATCAGAGATTCTTCCCGTATCCTGAGATTATCCTCTATCGACATAGTTATCATTTCACGAGTAACTATCCATCTCCATCTACACCTCCTGACCTCTCTCTTAAAGAAGATTCTTCGCGATGACTTACATCCATCCATACATACACGTACCAACGCCACTCCACATGTTCGACACTGGGGAAAGAAAAGAAAGAAAAAGTGGAGAACACCCTTTCCGAAGGGAATGGTGACGTCGTACATACAACGTCTAGATACAACGCCCTTAATGAAACCCTCCTCCATATAAAATCTAGTAAGATGAAGAAGTTGACGATAAAGAGAGAGAGAAGAGAGAAGTTTGTCAAATGAGGATCTACCTGCTATCCTATGTCTATGTCCCTTTTCTTCCTCCATACGGAGATAGAAGCAATGATGATGAAACTTGAATGTTACCAGCCCGACTATTAATAAATTCCTATTATCCTATCCAGACCGAACCGAACCGTAGTTTCAACAGCACGATGAGCTCACTGGTTAGCTTCGTAGTAGGCGTTAAAAAAATAAGATGAAAGAATACAACGCCACGCTCTCATTCTCGGAGGTTGGTTCCCACTATGACTGAACCCCCCGACGGAGGATTTCTCTTCTCTTCATATAACGTTCATTTCTTCTTTTTTCTTTCTATTCTCTCTCTCTCTCTCTCTTATGTATATATGTATATAGACCAATAATAAAAGAATAATTGCCCTTTTTATATTCCTGAAACCCCAGTCAGTGCTCTAGACACACAAGCAATATATCTGATCTGTGAAGGCCGTCGACGCCACCAACCTTCCCTTCCATTCCCTTTTAGAGATCTGCCATATATCGATCTATTGGACAGGTTCCATAGACAGACGACACGACCGTCATCATGTAAGCTTTTCCCGTTGCAAAGAAAGGAGGGAAGAGTATGAAGAGGGAAACATAGCTAACACCTTCTTTCCAACTCACCAGGAGAGTTATTATCAGAGAAAAGCTCGATACCGTATCAGAGTACATTGCCGATTATATCATCAGTATGTCCCTCCGTCCGGTGTAGATCCATTCCATCCCAACACCTCCATCATTTCGTGACCTTGGCTTATATGATGCACTTATAGGTCGTATCAATGCCTTTTGCCCAACCGCAAGGAAACCTTTCGTCCTCGGACTCCCTACCGGTAGCAGTCCGGAAGTCGTATACCGCTTCCTAGTACAACGGTGCAAGGCCGGAGATGTCTCCTTCAAACATGTCGTCACCTTCAATATGGTATATCCCCTTGTCTTCTAGAACACGACTAGAAAGAAGCACCCATCCGATGACGCGATATTCTAAATACCAAGGGGGAAACATCGCTGACCAAACCAGGATGAATACGTGGGAATCCCCCGCGACCACCCGGAAAGCTACCACACCTACATGTACCGCAACTTCTTCTCCCAAGTCGACATCGACCCAGACAACGTCAACATCCTAAACGGCAACGCCCCCGACCTCGCCGAAGAATGCGCCTCCTACGAAGCCAAGATCATCCGCGCGGGCGGCATCGACCTCTTCCTCGGCGGCGTCGGACCAGACGGCCACATCGCCTTCAACGAGCCGGGATCAAGTCTCAGCTCCCGAACCCGCGTCAAGACCCTCGCATACGACACCTTACTCGCCAACTCGCGTTTCTTCGGGAACGACCTGAATAAAGTACCCCGAACATCTCTCACAGTCGGCGTCCAAACGATCATGGACTCGAGAGAAGTCGTCATCATCGTGACGGGTGCGCATAAGGCGTTAGCCCTACAGAACGGAATCGAAGGAGGAGTAAATCACATGTGGACTCTCTCCGCGCTTCAACTTCATCCATACTCCCTGATCGTAGCAGATCAAGACGCAACCCTAGAACTGAAAGTCAAGACCGTAAAGGTTTGTCCCACCCTTATCTTATCCCCAACGAAACCCACTCCTCTAACACTTTTCCAAACAGTACTTCGAAGGAATCGAACGCTCCGGCACCGACGCCCGCACCCAAGGCCCCCCCCTCGTCCACCGCACAAAACAATACGTCCCCGTCCGCCCCGACCCAACCCCGATAAAAACCCCCCTAACAACCCTCACAAACGGCACCGGGTCCGGCAGCAACATCGCCCCCAAACGCACCCCGAGCAAAACCGCCACCGCAGGCGCAGCAACGGGTGCAGCCGCAGGAGGAGCGGGAGGAAAAGCGGGGAGGGATCTGAAGATTGATACGGAGGTGTATCGGATTGAGGGGGATGGGGAGTTGACGCCTGATAGTATGAGTTCGAGGATATTGGATTCGGGGATTGCGGGGTTGGATAAGACGATTCAGGATGATTTGGCGTTTGATCGGATGGGGTCGAGGATTGGGGAGGATGCGGAGTCGGTGAGGGAGTGAGAGAGATGGTGAGAGTGGGTTGAGTTGTGTTTTTTGGAAAGTGAAGAACGGTGGTGGTTGTTGGAATAGAGACTTTTTTTTGAGGGTTGGTGGATGGCTAGTTTGAATATAGAAGGAAGGAAAAGGGGAATTTGACGATTGATGAAAACAACAGAAAGAGTCTTGGTTTTGTTTTCTTTTTCTTGCACCTTTTCTTGTTATATTTTCTTTTTGATGAAGATTGTATCTTTTTTTTTACGCTTCAGAAATTTCTTCACCTAGTTTCTTTCTGTATGATAAAGCAGATATATATATTCCCGTTAGGATCGAAACTGAATCAATGAATGATATGAATCTTAAATAACGCAAGAAGGCAACATTCGATAATCTAATTGCAAAAGTAGAGATGTAATATTTATATATCCAAGACAAAATTTCCTCCCTTAGATTGGTTTAAATTTTGGATAAAAAAGAAAGACGTATATCAGGACACCATCAAATCATCAATATCAGACCACCCACCTCAATCCACCTCTCAGAAAGAGAAATCTCTCCAGGAATCTCTCTAGAAAAGAATCAACTCCCTTCTTACAACCTAGGAGCCTCCCTTCTCCATCCAGCCTCCTCAGCAATCATCTCCGCCGCCCTCTCTCCAATCCCCAGAACCGTCAACATCGGATTGATACTCGGCATACTAGGGAAAACTCCCGCATCCGCAATCCTTACCCCCTTCATGCCTCGGACCTTCAATTCCGAATCCACAACCGCCTTGTTATCGCTATGCACGTCTCCCATCTTCGTGGTTCCGGCGGGGTGGTACACGGTGTGCGCTACCCGGCGACCGTATTCCGATAGTTCAGCGTCGGTAGTGAGTGCCGGTCCGGGAGCGACTTCTCGCTTGATCCAGTCCTTGAAGGGGGCCTGGGTGGCGACTTGGCGGGCCGCCTTGAGGCCTGCGACGATGGTTGCGGCGTCGTAGCCTTCGGGATCGGTGAAGTAGCGGAAGTCCAGGGCGGGTTTATCGGCTGGGTTGGAGGAGGTGAGATAGAGACGTCCGCGGGAGCGAGGGCGGGGAATGTTGGGGGTCATGCAGAAGGCATTGAGAGGGGACTCGTAACCCAAGCGGGAGGTGTTGAGGCAGAAGGGGATTTGGTAGCAGTGCATCATTACGTCTGCCGCGGTGTCGGTGGGGGAGTGTTTGGCAAGTGATTCGCGGCGGAGGAAGATGCCAGCATCAGAGTCCATAGTGGTTTGGTTGGCTGGGACTGGTTTGTTGAGCTCCCAGATGATAATGGATTCTGGGTGGTCGAGGAGATTCTCGCCTACTCCTGGGATGTCTTGAATGACGGGGATGGAGAGGCTTTCGAGCTGAGAGCGGGGTCCCAGACCTGAGAGAAGCATGAGGCGCGGGGTATCGACTGCGCCAGCGCAGAGGATTGTTTCTTTCTTTGCGCGGAGGGTGTGTTTTTCTCCGGAGTGAAGGGTCACGTTTACGCCGGTGACGGTGGAGTTGTCCTTTTCAACGTTGATATTGGAGACCCAGGCGTTGGTGAGGATGGTGAGATTGGGACGCTTATCCTCGCCGCGGAGGATCGGGTGGATGTATGCCACGCTGGCGCTGCTTCGGCGACCATCGTCTGGGTTGTAGGAGACGGAGAAGAAGCCGACTCCCTCTTTCAATTCGCCGTTGGAACGGATCTCCTTGTTAAAGTCCTCGATGATGGGAATGTCCATTGCCGTCGAGCACGACTCAATCCAGTCCTTGCAGAGCTGGTTTCGGTGACGGGCGTGGACCGGTTGAACGGTGTTGCGGAGGGTGTCGAGCACGCGGGTGAAGGTGTCAAAGGTCCAGCCGCGGCAGCCCATTGATTCCCAGATCTTGCAGTCATATTCGAATGGGCGGAATGAGATCAAAGTGTTGTGGCTGGAACATCCGCCGAGCACCTTGGCGCGAGAATGGCGGATATGGCTGTTTCCTATATGAATGAGCACCAGTGTGTAAGTCTTGTTCCGTAAGGGATATCGCATAGGGCGTAGCTTTGATTGTTGCTTTGGGGAATATGATTTATGCAATTGAGTTCTGGATTCTTCGACAAGTTGCTTTTGGCATGTTTATCGCAAGGGCATCACGATTCAAAGCATTCACACTTATTGTTTATACATTGGGAGAGGAGAGGGGGGACAATGAAGTAGTAGCCGTATAGCATATACGATGCTCGACGGGTTAAAACATACCCATAGGCTGCTCGGTGGTGGGATAATCATAATCGAACTCTCCACCGAGGAGGTTAAGCCATTCCCTCAGATTGAGAACGCGGTCATCCATGAAGTCGCTGGGGCCACCTTCAATGAGAAGGATGCGTTTGTTGGGCAGATACTCGGCCAACCGGCTGGCAATCACGCAGCCGGCGGTCCCTCCGCCGACAATGAGATAGTCATAGGCGTCGACGTCACTTGCGGGAAGATGAGTGGTGGTAGCCATTGTGTTTTCTGGTTGCTTGTTGGGAAGGGAATTGAGATGATCTTCTTCTTCGTGTTGAACGAAATCTCAGGGATTGGTAGACTGGATATTTTATCTAGATGGGGAGGAAAGAGGTGAAGAAAGAGAAGAAGGAATTGCTTTCCAACGGCTTTTGAAGAAGAAAAGTAAGATAAAAAGTAATAGATCGACCAATGAATGGCACGAGCGCTAGTAACAAAAGACCTCCTTCCTAATTCCGACTAAGAGGGAACAGGAACAATCAGAAGCGGCACAAAATGAAAAATTTTGAGAATATCCAACGATTCAGAGTGGTTCAGAGTGGTTCTTTTTTCAGGTTCGGTTCAGGTTCGGTCAGCTCTAAGCGTGACGGTGGCGGGCACCGAGAGAGAGTTGTGCGGTGGGGCCGGTAAGAGTTACCTAAAGAGGAAGTCAGAAAGAGAAGATTCAATTGTTGTTGGTGTTGAAGGGTTTAGTCGAAGGATTATATCCCAGTGTACCTTTTGATCAATTGCCAATGGGTGATGAGTGAAGTTGAAGAAAGAGAGAAGAAGACGACGATGATGATGGAAGAATCAGTTTATATATCAAAAGAGAGGAAACGTGATGGGAAGCTGGGGAAGATACGAGGATCGTACTTGGTGAGTACATGTCAGGTCATACGGAGTTGGGCGGTGGAGGATGTACCTTCACCGTACTTTGGTAGTAACAAGGATAGTCAGGTGACTCGGAAGCGGAATTGATCCGAGTTTAGAGTTAAAGTTTAAATTGCCGATCTCGGAAGCTTATTTAAACGATACACTAGGCCTAAAGGGGACATCACGTGGACAACACGAGCAGGACGAAGATGAAGATAGATAGAAAAAGAAAAGAAAAGAAGTAGAAGTAGAAGAAGTAGAAGAAGAGAAGAAGAGAAGGTGGTGAAAGAGATGTTGAGAAGACAGAGTATCAAAGAGTGCATTGCCTGTAAACCTTTCCTTCCTGGTATGTCTCTTCTTTCCTTTGGCGGTGAATTACGTTAAACTTCATATAAAAAATATTACTACAAAAAGGAGCAAGGAACTGAACAACAACAACTATCACAGTAAGAACAACATATCACCACTTCCATCACACCACCACGATGTCTCTCCCACACTCTCGCCGCGCCCTCTTCTACGACGGCAACCCCCAACAGGCCACCTCCAACAAATCATTCCAGTCCATCGATCCCTCCACCGCCACCCCACTCGCCGACATCCAAGTCGCCTCCAACGCAGACATCGATAACGCCATCGCGTCCGCACAGAAAGCCTTCCCTTCCTGGTCCAAAACCCCGCCCGCCGCTCGTTCTCGCATCCTCTTAAAAGCCTCCCAGCTGCTGCGTGCGCGCAACGACGAGATCGCCAAGGTCGAGACCCAGGACACGGGGAAGCCGTTTACGGAGACGAGCACCGTCGATGTGGTCACCGGTGCCGATGTGTTGGAGTACTATGCTAATCTGGTCGGTGGGGGAGGGTTGAATGGGGATTCGACCCAACTGAGGGAGGATGCGTTCGTGTATACCAAGAAGGAGCCGTTGGGTGTGTGTGCGGGGATCGGTGCTTGGAATTATCCCATCCAGATGTGAGTGTCGCTGTCGCTCGCATTACTTTTCTTGAAGCTATACTTACTGACACGAACAGTGCACTATGGAAATCAGGGCCATGTCTCGCCGCAGGAAACACCATGGTATACAAGCCCAGCGAGTTCACTCCTCTCCACGGCCAGGTGCTCGCTGAGGTCTACAAAGAAGCCGGTCTACCAGACGGTGTCTTCAATGTCATCTACGGTGCCGGTGATGTGGGCGCGTACTTGACCGCTCACCCAACGATCGCCAAGGTCTCGTTCACCGGTCAGGTCGCAACAGGCAAAAAGGTGGCTGGTTCCGCTGCCGGCAACATGAAGTACGTGACAATGGAGCTCGGAGGAAAGAGCCCACTCGTGGTCCTCCCAGACGCGAACCTCGAAAGCGCCGTCGACGGAGCCATGATGGCAAACTTCTTCAGCACCGGCCAGGTCTGCACCAACGGAACCCGCGTCTTCGTCCCGGAAACCCTCAAGGCCTCGTTCGAAAAACGCCTCCTCGAGAAGATGGCGTACATCCGTCCCGGAGCCGTGATGGACGACTCTGTCAACTTCGGACCCCTCGTCTCAAAAGTCCACTACGAGAAAGTCACCAGCTACATCCGCCACGGCATTGAAAACGACAAAGCGAAGCTCCTCTACGGCGGTCTCGGCGAACCCGAGCTCGCTGTTCCGGGCGCCGAGGATTTGAAGAACGGATACTGGGTGAAGCCGACCATCTTCACCGACTGCACCGACTCCATGAAGATTGTGCAGGAAGAGATCTTCGGCCCCGTCATGTCCATTCTCACCTACAAGACTGTCGATGAGGCGATTACTCGCGCGAACGCTACACCACTCGGTCTCGCCGCGGGAGTCTTCACGAACGACCTCAACCGCGCGCACACTGTCATTGATCAGCTGCAGGCTGGTATCACCTGGATCAACACCTGGGGCGAGTCTCCGGCTGAGATGAGTGTGGGAGGGTGGAAGCAGAGTGGGTTGGGGGTTGAGAATGGGCGGAGGGGAATTGAGGCGTGGGTGAGAAATAAGAGTGTGTTGGTTGAGATGAGTGGAGAGGTTGCCACTTGTTTTACCAAGTTGTAGGAGGTGGTGGTAGGGAAGGATGAAGAGTGACATGACTCCATGACTCTTTCCTCTCCTTTCTTCCTCTTTTATGGATCTGACGAAAAGCTAGAATTTCTTAACAGCTAAAATGCATATAGAAGAGGTAGTATAGAATGATACCAAAAATTAACCTTTTCTCCAACCGAGCCAAGTCAAAGAAATAAACATATACCCATCCCCCCCAAGAATCGTCCTAACAATCCGCCCCCCACCCCCTAACCTGATCCCACTCCCCCCTCCCCCGTCCACCCGTAACCCCCCTCCAAACACCCACCAAAACATCCCTCCACCCGGCCTCCCCCCTAACAACCCTCCCCCTCCTCTCCCAATCAGCCTCCATCTCCGCCCTCCTCAGAACCTCCACCCCATCCCCTCCCTCCCGATCTAACCGCTCCACATCCCCCTCACTAACAACCTCCCCGTCCTTCCTGCGTGTCAGCGCAGCCTCCTTGATCGCACGGGACCAGTGCGCTACCCATTCCTTCTCGGAGAGGGTGTACGGATACATCGTCCCGCCATTCTCGGCAGGACGAGACGCAAGCCACGCCGACTCAACAACCTCATACCTCCTCTCCAGCAGGAAAAGTATCGGCCACGTAAGCACCCACAACTGCAACAGAACACACGTCCACCAAACAAACGCATTCGCCCTCATCCGATTAATAAAACACGGCGTCTGCACCGTAAGCGCATGGAATTTGGATTCCGTAGATATGCTTATCCGCCCGCGATAGTTCAGCGAGCGGATTAGGGATGTTAGGTCCGTTTTGACGGTTTCAAAGTCCCAGTTTAGGATGGGGCGGGTTAGGGTGAAGGATTTTAGATGGCTGGGGTCTGAGGTGAAGCGGTGGCACCAGGTTTGGAGGGATTCGTGGGAGGTTTCGGAGTCGGAGGTTCCGATTAGGGATTCTTCGTCGTCGGTGGGGGGGTTGTCGGAGAAGTTGGAGCTGGAGCTGGAGCTGCCGATGTGGACTCTCCCGCCTGTGTCGCCGCGGGATTTCACACGTCCGCCGCGATATGCGGAGACTCCATCTCCATCGCGAACAACTCTCAAACTCCTCCACCCTCCCTCCTCTTCGGCTTCATCCTCCCACCCCCGTAAAACCGACCCCCCAACCTCAACCCTAAACCTAAAATCCGTAACCTTCTCCGAACTCCGATTCTGCGCACCCCTTCTCCGTTCCTGATGCGTTCCTTCGACCCATATCGAGAGGCGCGGGGGGAGACGGGATTGGGTTTGGAGGAGGGAGTAGAGGGAGGATGCGGAGGTGGAGAGCGCGGGGGAGAGGGAGAGGGTTGTTTGAGTTGTTGTGGGGGTGTGGCGGGTTGGGACTGTTGGTGGGGAGGGGGTTTGGGAGGAGAAGGGGTGGGAGATTGAGGGGCGGGTGTGGGAGATTGTTTTTGAGGAGGGGAGGTGGTAGGTTGAGAGAGGGGGGAGGGCCGGGTGTTGTTGCTGAGGAGGAGGTTTAGGGGTGTTGTCTTGTTCTGTGTAGGCTGGGGGAGGGGTGGGATCGGAGTCGATGTCGATGTATGGTTCGAGGGAGTGGGAGGAGGAGGATGATGGGGGGGTGTCGGTGAGGGTTGAGGTGTAGGGGGTTGGTTTGGAGGTTCCCATGGTTGGAGGAAGTTAATGAAAGGTATTTTGTAGTTATTTGAAGATGAGAATTGTTTGAATGAGAGAGATGAAGATGAGATGAGAGGAAAGAGACGAGAAAATAAAGAGAATGAAGAATCAGGCAACTCAATTGTATCCGTTCAGCCTTGAGGAACTGCGCCACAATTCGATCCCGTATTCATTCCAAAATCGCGATAGCTTCAAATGAAAGAATACGAGAATACGAGAAACAGCGAAGCAAACATCTATTCAATTTCTATTCAGGTAAATAATAAACAATCATATCTCGTAATAAATCATTCCAAGATCTAGCCCATATTCACAAATTCATCTTTTACAATCCCCTCTCCCTTCCCAGCATCATATATCATCTCCCCAAACTTCCACACCTGATCCACCGTCAACGTCTCATTCCCATCCGTCACCCCCTCCCCCAGGACCACCAGATCCGCATCCGCCCCAGCCTCCAACGACCCCTTGACCCCTTCCAACCCCAACATCCTCGCGGGAGTCGACGTCACCGCCCGAATCGCCTCCGCGGTGGACGCGCCCGACCAGCGTCGGAAATTATTCACACACTCAATCAACGTCGCCGAACTGCCCGCCAGTTTATCCGAGCCTTGCAGCGTCAGTCTCGCTCCCTTCTTCACGATGTGTTCTCCGTTCGTCCACGGGTAGATTCCGTCCGGTAGACCGCAGAGTCTCATGGCGTCCGTGACGAGGATGAGGCCGCTCGGATGTGCGTTGAATGCGATCTTGAGGGAGGTCGGGTGGAGGTGGATCCCGTCGGCGATGACGCCGTAGTATGGACGGGGTCTGAGTTCCTGGCCTAGAAGACCGAAGATACCTGGGTTCCGGTGGTAGAAGGGTCGCATTGCGTTGAAGAGGTGAGTGACCATGGTGGCGCCTTCGTCGACTGCTTGCAGTGCCTGTTCGTAGGAGGCGTCAGAGTGGCCGACGGAGTAGATGATTCCTCGCGCGGTGATCTCCGGGATGAGAGACATCATGTTTCCGACTTCGGGGGCGGCGGTGATCATTTTGATCGGGGAGGGACCGTGGCGTGGTTGGGTGGAGGACGGGGTGGAGAGGCGACGGGGTCGGGGCAGGTTCTCGAGACCGTAGCAGGCGATGAGGTCGTCGAGGGAGGAGGCGGACTGGAGGACTTCGGGGGTGTGGATGCCGTTCATGCCACGGCTGATGAAGGGGCCTTCGACGTGGGCGCCGAGAGACTCTGCGCCATCGGTGGACTGGCGGGAAGCGCCTGACGGACCGAGTGATGGGAGGATCTACCACTTAGCTGTGTTCGTGCTATACTTGAGGAGAGGTCTCACCTGATGATAGACGTCTCCGACCTGACTCGTGACGGTGGGCGTATAAGAGGTAACCCCGGTCTTGACCAGCTCCCGATTGACCAGCTTCAGCCCATCATCGTACTCTTCCTTGGTGGGTTTTGGCACGGAGAAGTCGAACCCCTGGGCGCCGTTGAGCTGGGACTCGATGAAGCCGGGAGCGAGGATGCGGCCACCGAGGTCGACGACCTGGTTGGGGGTGATGTGGTGGTCGTAGAAGGCCTGTTGGTCCTGGAGGATCTTGCCGGACAGGGCATCGATCCAGAGGTCCTGGTGGACGAGCTGTCGGCCCTTGCAGAGACGGCAGTTGGTGAACTTGGTGACGCGGGGGGCGAGGGCGACGTGGTGAATCGTTGAAGGCATTGTCGTCTCTTGTCTGAGTATACTCTTCGTAGTCACTGTCTTCTCTTCCTTATGTGCTCTCTCTTCACCTGTTTCTATCTTCACTTTCCTCTCTGATCTACTTCGTGATGATGTAACCAGCTCCGATATCATGTGACCATGTCTACGTCTCAGTCTAGGGTTCCATCATCGAAGAAGTCACTGTAGTACGAGAAAGATCTCTCTATGAACATATCTCTATCTGTCTCTCCTATCTAGTACACACTGTCAGATACTATCTTCTCCCTCTACCCGATGTTCTCTTCTCTGTTCTAGACAACGCCTCTTCTCAGCTATCTCTTTGTATCTCTCTATATCTCTATCTATATCTCTATCTCTGTCTGTATGAACTGAAGCTCCAGCTCAAGCTGTCATGACATAAGCAGAACAAGCTTTCCCCACTGTCTGTCTGTCTGTCTGTACTGTATGTACTGTATGTATCGTGTATCAGTCTCCACATCTTTCCGACGATGTCACACTCGTTTCTTTTCTGTGCCGAGAAAGATCTAACCAGTCAGCGTGTTTCACCGGTGGTAATAATACCCATACAGACAGATACCAACATCCAACGGTTGCATTGCCTGGTCGTAGTGACGAAGAGACAGCCGTCATTGGTGAAGATAGTAAGAGAAGATACTCGCTTAACGTAACCACGGGATCGAAACAACCCCTTTACACCCTTGAACCCGGTTTCCCCAACTTTTTTGACGTACAGGTGGTACAAGACAGACAGTACAGACACATGTCTCTGGGTTGGTTGTTTTTCTTTTTCGGTCGAGGCGATAGGTATCATCCAGATAAGACAACAAGACACAAGACACAAGACACGAGACACGAGAGAGAGAGAGAGAGAGAGAGATGGCTTAAAGACATTGACTGGCACAGATCACTGGCACAGTCTCTCCACGGTTCACACACTGACTCTGACTAGAAAGTAAACGGATAACGGGAAGTTGCAAGGTTAGTCACGTTCTCCTGCTCATTCTATTTCCGGATACAGATAGAGAGACATCAAGGGATGCGATAGCACTGGACAAAATAAGACACAACCACTTCCCTGGCTTCTTCCTGCTTTTCTTTCTCTTCTTCTCTCTCCACCTTCTTCTTCCCCTTCTTCTCTACCTCTCTTCCCTCCCTTCATGTACAGCACCTCTTCCTAACACAGATTGAGATTGTACAGACACCATGTCGACCCCCGAGGAAAAATCTCCCGGCGAGGTCAAGACCTCCTACGAAGACCAAGCCACCGAAGAGGCTGCCCGCAGAGAGTCCGGCGCCCACGCCGTCACTGGGAAACCATGGATGTACAAATCCCCCAAGATCGGTCCCTTCACCTTCCCCTGGTACGCCTCGCCCACCGCCCAGCTCCTCATCATCTCCTTCGTCTGCTTCCTCTGCCCCGGCATGTTCAACGCCGTCCAGGGTCTCGGCAACGGTGGCCAGGTCGACCAGACCGATGTCTCTAACGCCAACACCGCCCTCTACTCCACCTTCTCCGTCATCGGGTTCATGGCCGGCTCCATCGCGAATACCATCGGTCTCAAACTGACCGCGGGCATCGGCGGGTTTGGATACTTTCTGTATGTCGCGGCGCTGCTGTCGTACAATCACAACCAGAATTCCGGGTTCTTGATCTTTACCGGTGCTCTCCTGGGTTTCTGCGCGGCGTTGCTGTGGACCGCCCAAGGTGCGGTCATGATGAGTTATCCCGATGAGAAGTCCAAGGGGAAGTTTATCTCCTACTTCTGGATGATCTTTAACATGGGTGCCGTCATTGGGAGTTTGGTATGTTACGCTTCTTATATTCCTCGAGCGAGGCGAACTAACGATAGTAGATCTCTCTCGGCCAGAACCTGCATACGACAGTCGACTACGTGACCGATGGCACCTACATCGCCTTCATGGTGCTGCAATTCTTCGGTGCGCTGCTGGCCGTCTGCATGGTCGACTCCAAGAATGTCCGCCGTGAGGACGGATCCCACATCATCGCCATGAAGAACCCGACCTGGAAGACCGAACTCATGGGTCTGGTCCAGACCTTCCAGACCGACCCCTACATCGTCATGCTCTTCCCCATGTTCCTGGCCAGTAACTGGTTCACCACCTATCAGTTCAACGCGGTCAACGCCTCCAACTTCGACGTCCCGACCCGGGCGCTGAACAATGTGCTCTACTGGATCAGCCAGATGATCGGCGCGTTCACGTTCGGGTGGTTGCTGGATATCGCCCGCATCCCCCGATCTGTGCGCGCCAAGGGGGTGTTGGTGGTCATGCTCGCGTTCACCATGGCGGTCTGGGGCGGTGGGTATGCTTTCCAGAAGACGTTCAAGCGCGAGGAGGAACCGGACACGATGCACTTTACCGACAGTGGGTATATCGGGCCGATGTTCTTGTACATCTTCTACGGCGTGTACGATGCGGCTTTCCAGACCATGGTCTACTGGTGCGTTTCGTCTATCTTTGAAGGGTGATTGATTGCTAACCGTTCTCAGGACTATGGGATCATTGACGAACAACGGACGGAAACTGGCCAACTTTGCGGGTTTCTACAAGGGCATCCAATCCGCCGGTCAAGCCATCACCTGGCGGTACGTTTCTTCTATATACTTCTAAGATGTGATCTCATGCTAACTGCTACTAGCCTGGATGCGATCAACACACCGTACATGACGCAGTTTGCGGCGTCGTGGGGCGTGCTGACGGGCTCGCTGCTGATCGCGGCGCCGGTGATCTGGTTCAAGATCAAGGACACGACGTCGATCCAGGAGGATCTCAAGTTCTCGGATGAGACGTATGAGGATGTGGCCCCGGCGTCGGCGCTGGAGATGGACCGGAATGTGACTCCGCCGGCGACTGCGGCGGCCAAGGAATCTGACGAGTCGGAGAAGAAGTAGGGAATGTGATGTCCATGGATGAGAGGTGTCTCTTTCTCGCTGTGCTTTAATAATTACTTCATCTTGTTCTATCAATGGATGTATTCTCTGTATTCTCTATATTCTCTCTCTATCTGTCATATCTCTGTGTTCTGTCTATCTGATACCAGGAGGAAAGAGTTCGTTGTCTATGTTACTCATAAAAGTAGGATTATCCATCCATGACCATGTCCATGTATATGTCCATTCCCTGTCTCCCCATTCCCTGATATCTTCACCATCAACATCTTCACCTCCCCATGGGGATATCCAAGGACCCCATCTTCATCTTCATCCCGTCCGATCTAGACCCGATGCTACCATCACATGACCTCTTTTCGTATCTTTACCCCCTGATTGGATGGAGGTGTTTCTCTGTAGGGTGACATTTTAGTATGTGTGTATTGTGTATTGGCCTATGAGAGGGGGGGTGGTATTTATTTTACCTGTGTTGAAACAGATGATTGCTATGCTACTACAGCCACTCGCTTGTTACTGACTGACTGTGTTTCACTCGGTTATCCTGGTTATGTTTATTCTGTGTGTATCAAGTCAAGGGGTGTATTACCATTACCGGTACGACATCAGGTGAGTCTTGGCGGATGTGGTTCCTGGTGAGTGGATCGGAAGGAAAGTGAAAGGGTTAGGGTTAAGGTGGTATCGTAGTAGGAGTTCTCCATAGGGGGGAGTAGGAGTAGGAGTAGTAGGGAGTAGGGAGTAGTTCGAGAGAAGGAAGATGAGACAGAAGGGAGAGACAGAGAGAGACAGAGAGACAGAGAGAAAGAGAGAGAGAGAGAGAGAGAGAGAGACAGATCTACGAGACTCTTCCCTACGACGCAGTTGCGACGATGATGAACGAACGAGGAACATGTCCCAATCAGGAAAGGAGTCCTTGATGTTACTTCTAGAGGGATCATACTATCCTCCTACTCTTTCTCCTACTACTACTTCTTCTTCTTCTTCTTCTTCTTCTTCTACCTCTTCCTCTTCTACCTCTTCTACCTCTTACTCTCCTTCTTTATACTCATGACTTGAATTTATCTTCTCTCCTCCTCCACAGCCACAGCGGCAGGCACCATCATGCCCGTCGCCCTCGTCAAGATCCTCCACAGAATGCAGGAATTCTTCCAAAACATCATCGCCGCCCTCGACTCCCTCCTCCTCTTCCCCTCCCTCTTCCGACATGACTCTTCCAAAAAGGCCTCCTCCCGCAAACCCTTCCGCGGCACCACCGCCTTCTCCTCCCCCCACCTCCACCGCTCCCTCGACGACTTCTCCCACGAAATCTCCCTCTGCTTCTCCTCCCCGCTCACCCCCGCCAACATGACCGACATGTCCTCCCGCCTCCGCGCCCAACTCCACGACAAACTCCAGTCCTCCCCCATCTGCATGCTCCCCTCCTACAACCACGCTCTCCCCACCGGCAACGAAACAGGCACCTTCCTCGCCCTCGACGTCGGCGGGTCCACCTTCCGAGTCGCCCTGGTCGAACTCCTCGGCAAGAAAGTCCAGGTCGTCCGCTCCGTCTCGTTGCCGATCGATAAGGACGTGAAGGCGTTGGTGGGGACCAAGTTTTTCGATTGGATGGCCGAGAAGATTGGGGCGACGTTGGCGGATGAGGGGGAGAAGTATACGACGGATAAAGAGTCCGCCGGGGTGTTGTCCATGGGGCTGTCGTGGTCATTCCCCATCGATCAGACGTCGATTAAGTCTGGGTTGATGATTGGGATGGGGAAGGGGTTCCTCTGTTCGAATGGGACCGTGGGGATGGATTTGGGGCAGTTGATTGCGGAGGCGTGTCAGAGGCATGGGTTGAATGTGCAGGTCGATGCGATTGTGAATGATAGTTCCGCTACGCTGTTGTGTCGGGCGTATTCTGATCCGAAGACGAGGATGAGTTTGATCCTCGGGACGGGGACGAATATTGCGATTCATTTCCCCGTGCGGGGCGTCGGGGTGCAGAAGTTTGGGGATCGGTCAAAGGAGTGGTTTGAGAGGGCGAGGCATGTTATTGTGAATACCGAGTTGAGTATGTTTGGGGGTGGGATCCTGCCAACCACGCGCTGGGATGATGATTTGAATCAGACCCATTTGAGACCCGATTATCAGCCGCTCGAGTATCTGGCGACGGGGAGGTATCTCGGGGAGATTATCCGGTTGATTATGGTCGAGGCCGTGGAGACGGCGGGGCTGTTTGGCGGGGAGTTGCCGCATTCGTTGAAAGAGCCGTATTCGTTTGATACGTCGATCGTGGCGTTTATCGAGGCGGATTCGTCGTCGACACTGTCGCCGTCGTCCGCGCTGCTGCAGAAGGAACATACTTTCATCCTCCCGCCGTCTGTTCCCGATCTTCTGTTTTTGAAGCAGGTCTGCTCTGTTGTCTCCCGGAGAGCGGCAGCGTACATCGCCACGGGGATTCACAGTCTATACGGTCTATACAATGAAGTCGAGTACTCGACAGCCTCAACGCCGACGCCCGTCTCTGCCGACAAGAAGCCAGAAATCCAAACGAGCGAGGTCGAAGTCACCAACGACGAAGACGTCAGCAAAACCCTCACCATCGCCTGCGACGGCGGCGTGATTAATAACTACCCCGGCTTCAGAGATCGATGTCAGGCTTACGTCGATCAACTTACGTCCACTTCTGCATCTACATCTACATCTACCTCCCCGTCATCATCATCACCTTCCTCACCACCCTCATCCCCATCATTATCCGCTCACCCTTCTTCTATCATCCTAGAACTCGCGCCTGAAAGTGCGCTTATCGGTGCAGCAATAGCTGTTGCCGTGGCCGTGAGTGATGAGTATAAATCATGATGTTATATGATATATCGTTGGGAAGAAGGCAAGGTGGTGGTTTACTTATTCTATGGTGTTTATATTTTTATACAACATTACATTCTACATAGCGAAATGTTCCTTTTTTTACATACATGATTCAAGCACAAGCACAAGCACGAAAGAAGGCGGTTCATTTATTTTTATTTTTTATTTTTCCTTTTTGGATTGGATTCTATTCTATTCTGTATATACACTTTTTTCTTGGGGATATAATTTACTCTTTTCTCATTTTTTTTTTGGATCTGGTTGTTTTTTTAGCATATCAATTGTATGCCTTGTTTTTTTGTCTACTGCCATCTGGAATGGAATGGAATTAGAGCGGGAGCTGGGAGCTGGGAGCTAGAGGACGGTGGGAATATACGAATAGGCACATGTACATTCTGGAAAGTTATATTGATGAAAGTTGGGATGGATATAATTAATTGTTATATTATTATTCAATCCGGTTGGATCACAATAAAGAAACCGTCCCGTTCTTCGAACCCGAACCGATCATCTGAGGGATGGATGGTTACGGTGGTATTCGCTACCTTGAAGTGCTTTTTTTTCTTTCATAAAAATCAGCGAGGTGTGGGTAGAGAGAGAGAGCGAGGTTGGGGGGAACCGGGAATCGGGAAGTCAAGCGAAGCGAATTGAAGTGTGGAGTGGAGTTGTAGTTGTATGTATGTGTGTAGTAAGTAGGGATATTTGTTTTTGAGGAGATAGACGGGAGATATACGATGGGATGGATCTCTTCTTTGTTCTTGGGAAGAAGGAGGCAAGTTAGTTAATTGAGGGGGAGATATCAAAAGGTAAAGGGGGAGGGGGGAGAGCATGAGTTCTCTAGATATGTAGGTAGGATAGGTGGATGGAAAAGTAAGATAAAAATGTTATGTGCTATATTAATTAATATATACAATAAGCGGAGAATGCATTCAGATATAGACAGACAGACAGACAGACAGACAGACAGATAGACAGACAGACAAATAGGACTCGCTTCATCATTAGAAGAAGTAAAAAAGTTATAAAAAAAGAGATGCACCTCCCATCCCCATCCCTAAACGCCTTTTCTCACAAGAATTAAAATAAAACCCAATCTTCATGAACAAATGCGAGCGAGAACACCTATCTCGCGAGCGCAACCTTAGCCCCATTCCCACTCGCGCAGGTAAGAGTCATAAGTTCCCTCCACGGCCTATCATCCCTCGACTCGATCTTCGTAAACTCCTGCATCAACCTGATCGTCGTATAGGATGCTTCTGTCAGAGCGAATTGTTCTATTCAAAATTAGCACAACCCCCAGAGTCAGATACGGAACGGAGGCACATACGACCAAGACAAATCCTCGGCCCACCGTTAAACGGCACATACTCCCACCCGGGACGAAGAGTCTCCCACCTCTCCGGCTTGAATTCGGCCGCGTCGGGCCCGTAGAGGTCTTCCCGGCGGTGCATCGTGTAGGAGTGGTAGCCGATGACGGTGTCCTTGGGGACGAAGAGGGGGGATTTTCCGTCCGGGCCGCCGCCGACGGGGAGGACGGTGTCGCGGATTGCGGTGCGGGAGTTTGCGGGGACGACGGGGAAGAGGCGGAGGGCTGGATTGAGTTTAGTAAGAAGGATGAGAATTAAGGGGGAGGGAGGAACGTACATTCGTTCATGCAGTAGCGGAGGTATTTCATATCCTTGATTTCTTCGAAAGAGGGTGATTTTCCGTTCAAGTCTTGGACTTCGGCCTGGAGCTTCTTCCAGACATCAGGGCGTTGAGCGAGGACCAGCCAGAGGTCACTCAATAGACTAGCGGTCGTATCTCGGCCCGCAAGCAAGATATTCAACGTCTCGGTGCGAAGCATCATCGGGTCCTGGGTGTCCTTGACCAATTCGTACAAAAAGATGTATCGTCCATCAGGCTTCTCGTCAGGGTCCCTCCCGGCAGCTTTACAGGCACGATGGTATTGCAACGCCTTTTGGACATATCGGTCTGCGAATTCGTGGACGATCTTCTTGTTGTTCTCGTACTTGCGGTTTGGGAGTAGGTTCTGGAATCCGAGGCGGGCGTCTTTTCCGATCTTGTCGGTACAGAAGTTGAAGGCTTCGCCGAAGGGGTCTGCGGGTTTACCGTCTAGCCCAGCCGTCAAGCTGCCGGCGGACTCGCCGAAGAGGAATTCCGTGGCGGAATCTAAGGTAAGGCAGAAGAAGAGTTCTTGGAGATCAACAGTCGAGCCGTCTGTTGGGATGGCCTTGATGAGGTGCTTGATATGTGTTTCGAACGTCGATAGGTTTCCGACTTGAGATCTATTGAAATTGGGTCGAAGCACGGCTCTGGAGTGCTCCCACGCAGGACCGTCGGTGGTAAAGATCCCCTGTCCGATGACGGGGTTAAATATCTGCTTTCTCGTCTCCCCGAGAGAAAAGTCCTTGAAGCTGAGAGCCAACATCGTCTTGACATTCTGGGGTTCCGAAGTGACCATTACTAGATGAGGTTAGTATCCCAGCTCGTAGATATCGAGAGGTTGGCTCAGCACATACTCCATCTTCCCAATAGGTTCATCTGCAGCGTATTCCCATACTTCTCAAACCTCTCCTGGGATCCCTTGAGGATGGTCCCATTCTTGTTCCGCTTCGCAATGTCCCTGAGGAGGTCGAGACCGAAGATCGGGTCCTTGTGCTTGAATACGACCGGTGGCTTGCATCCGCGTTCGTTGATAATCTTGCGACGGGATACTCCGACGGTCAACTCGAAGTATATCTTGTATAGAAGGAAGAATCCTATCGCGGACAGGCCGATCTCCAAAGGAGTCATCGCTCGGATGGTCGAGATCATTTTGGGTAGACGGTCAAGGATACCGTGGGGTGAAAAGAGAAGTTGCACGATCGTGTGACTCGAACAATAATGGAGGTCGAGATGTATAGTCTATGGGAGGGGAGGGAGAGGTTTATATATCACAAAGAGCTATCACCATGCAAGTGGGGCAGCGAGCGAAAGATTGCCCATCGGTTGCCCTGTGAAATAAATAAAATAAAATAATTGTTCTATGATAGGAGAAAGGGAGGAAAAGAAGTCCGAATAAACGACTCGGCGACTCGAAGAAGTCTAAAATGCGCTTGAGTTTGGTGTTTCTTGCAGTTGGGATGCCTCGGGAAAACCTCTGGGAATGACGTTATGGAGACTCGGAGTCGGAGTTGTTTAAAGAGCGTCGATCGGGTCGAGCTTGCCGGAGGAGAGTCACTTGTCACTTCTCACTATGCTTTCTTGAAGGATTAGGTGAGAAATAAACAAGTATTCCAATCTCGATGTCGCTGGTAAACTGGGGCAGGGTTTAAAGTCGACGCAGGCAGAAGGATTGTTGAAACCCCAGATCCATCGTCTGAGAAGAGTAGGATCGCAGTGCAAAGTATTCGCTCACAGCCCACAGAAGAGCAACTTCTTCCCTCTCCCAACAAATCTCAATTGAGAAAGAAGTCCTTCTTCTCGCTCCAGCGTATCATTCGGAGAGCGCGCGTCTAAGGCCGTAACAGCTGGAGAGGGAGAGGAAGAGGAGGCACGGGATCTCCGACGAGGAGCTGGAGACTGGGAATGATAATAATCACCTCTTGATAGGGCACGTCTCCTCCACGCCGCATCTTACCCCCTTGTTTAACAATGGAGCTCTTTCCTAGAGGAGGAACAGTCGGCGACAACCCTTCGAGACTAGCACAGGAAGGGGAAAAGAACATTCGTCAAACGCCGTTTCCCTCTACTCCACAATGTGCTAGCATTCTTCTTTAGGGTTCATCCGACCCCGACTCGGTGTACTCGTACCATGTTTGTCTCTCACTGTGATCTATCCGTTCGTATCTCCTCTCTCCATCTCTCGTTATGCGCTTGACTTTTCCCTTCATGTGGCTCATCATAACGTTGAGTTAAATCTAAGTTTGCCCAATCAGATCTGCTTACCCGGTTAACTCTCTCCCAAGACCGAGGCTGTTTCCGGGGTGTAAGGTATGTAACGTGTCTGCCTTTTTTCATCCCTTGCGCAGGCAAGAATCGCTGTATCTTCATGGTATTGCATAGTAAGAGCCAATGACTGACATAATATTATGCGAAACATGCATAACTGGTTCATGTGAAAGATGTGCAGAGATGCAGATCGATCAACCCCATCGGCCCGTCGGGGAAGAAAGGCCTGTGGTTGCGGAGATCAGAATTCTTGTAAAAGGAGACCGTCGTCCGCTTTTTGCACTCGTTTTTTTTGAGGATCGGAGAAGAATTATATCTGATATCACATGATCTGAGAAGATATACTAATGTTCATAGCGGTCAAGTTTCAATCTCTTGGGCGTACAGAACAGATCTCAACAGGGTGACACGGCGATGCACCAAGGAGACATGACGATTGAGACAGCCCGCTCATGACACCGATTTAAACTCTCGCACGAGGCATTGGGGCGCTTGTCAGAACTCTGATCGAGGGTTCAGTTCAGCCTTACCTGAGAATGCGAGAATCGCTCTCTGCTTACCGAAAGAGTAAGCCTTGGGGCTGAAGACGGGACATACAGAAGTCGGGGTTTCGGATGAACGCGGACTATCCATTGACTTCATTTCTGACTGTACTTCATGCAGATGCCATGTGTTGCCATGAGGCTGGTGTACATGCTCCTCCTTACAGTTAAAGAGTAACCGTCCCAATACTCCGTCCTTGCCGGGCGAGATGACTGTTATTCTGTCTTCTAAGAATACCCCCTTTTTCTTTATGCGATGGCCTTGTGGAACAAAATTCCCTAGTCCCTATTGAGCGATCCCACGTCTATGTCCTTGGGAAAGACCTCATGGTACCATAACCTTGCTATTAAGGTGACGCGGGTGTCGTGGGCGCTCTCCCGTGGTATTCCAGAGGGCAAATCAATAGTTTAAAGCTCCTCCCGCGACATCCGTTCTAGACCACCTGAGACTTTCAAGATGATACCTGAGCGCTTTTAGGAGAAACATCTCCTGCTTTACCCTTGTTCTAGGAAACCGTTAAGCCTAGATGTTTGGAATAATAGCGGGCCAAATATATATGCTTTTTTATCGCACCCAATCCGCCAACTTTCTCTGTATCCTAAATTCATGCGATTCATTCCTTGCACAGGTCCCCAAGAAGCCCCAGCATCCGCCGCTGCAGCTGGACAAGTTCCTCCTTCGGGATCATTGCGGATCTACCCACCGTCTCGCCAATGCTATGTTCAGACCCAACTAATTCTGACCTGATCGCAAAGAAAGGGGTTCCAAGATGCCGTAATTCAGTGTCAAGAGCCTTTGCCATCTCAGTAGATGCCTTGTATACCTTCGCGTCGTAATTCCTTATCTCGACCTGGTCCTCTTCCGGCGTCTGGAAATAAAATTTGTGTTAGGAGAAAGAAATAGTGAAGAACGTCCCGCCAGAAACTCGGAAAGAGGGAGTATCGTATGCTTGCTCAACATACCGAGATATCAACGTCGTCAACGCTCCCACCAACCGATCTCCTAATAGGGTCGAACCTTTGGTCAGCGATTGCTCCCTTTTCCACCAAAAGGTTCCAGCCGTGTAACTTGTCTCTTACAAAACCGCATCCAAAGTCTTCTTCTTCTCCGCCCTTGCCTTCTGCTTCTCCAACAACGCCTCCCGCCCAGCCCACCATTGCTTCTCATGATCATTCTGAGTCCGTATCAGCCTCCGGATCCTAGCTTGATGTGTCTCGTTCTGGGCCACCGTCTTCATCACGCATTGTAGAGCCGCGGGCCATGTTGTTATCATAGATGGATCGTGAGGTGGTGCGGTTGTAGGTTTCGGGGTAGAGTGGTTGGAGGGGTTGTAAGAGGTCGTTGATTCTTGAGGATGGGCTTCTGTGTGAGCTTCTTCTCGATTGGAGAAAGATGCGGGAGGTTCGTATTCATCGCCATCGTCCTTCGGTTGCGTAGGTTCTTCGTAGTAGTTTGTTCCGTTGCTTGGGAATGAGGATGCTGCAGGAGCATAGGCAGAGAGTGTTTGGAGGACCGATGCCAGATCAGGGGTTTGGTATTCGTTAGATGTCATTGTAGTTCGTTAGGTGGTTCTCTCGAAAAATGAGAGACGAGAAAGCTGGACTGTTGTTTAATCACATTGTATTAATGTTTAGGCCATGAAAATTTATCTCTTTTAAAACCGTTGTGAAAGAATAGATGAAGCTTCGATGTAGATAAGCCCAAGCAACATCACGAGTCTTGGCATTGGTTGCTGGATATCGGTGCCACAGCTGTTCCGTCGGAAAAAAATTCCAGAAGGTCAGATTTGACCGCTCCATCATCAATTAACCCCTCAAGCAACCAGCATTCCTCCTCTTGGTGCGCTAAAGAACGCTTCAATCTGATACCCTAGGCCAAGGGCTACAATTTGCTAGAAAAAACACCGAATTTAGACAGTATTTAACGGGGTGTGTATTCGAAAGCAACGAAAGCACAACACCAACCCCCGAATTGCGGACAATGTCCCGCTCCGCAGCAGACGCGACTCGGTTCACGGCCACAGGCCCATACGCCTCCTCTAAATCCTCCTCTCCCGGCTCAACCCTCAAATGGCCCACCTCAAAGACCCGATCATCACCCTCAGCTGCAGCAAATGGAGCATCACGACCGTCCGGCGGACCACCGGGAGAGACGCCGAAGCAGAAAGTTGAACGTCTCCGGGCAGAGGCGAGAGCGGCACGGATTGCGAAAACCTCATCACCTGCTGATCGGATCTTGGAGAGGGGGCGGGTTTGGGCGGATAGGGCACATAAGATTACGATATTTTCGTTGATTGCGGCTTCTGGTATGCATATTAATCAATATTTCTCTACGTTTGGGGACAATTCTCTCGGGTCTCAATGGATATCAGAGAGAGTTGATATTCCTTTACTCAATTGACAATTGGCATCCTCTCTTGACTATATGTACACAAAAACTAACATCAGATGAACCCAACTCCAGGCGTCGCCGGCATCTTAACCATATACTCCCTCACCTCCCTAGTAATCTACAACCGACGACAAAAGACCCTCTGGATCGACCGCGAACTACAACGACTCCTAGACGCCAAGAGAGCCTACGTAGCCGGTAACCCAACCGTAGAGCAGCTAGAATTGCTCGAAAAGGAGAAAGCCGCAGAGGAAGCACACCGGAGGAAAGAGGAATTGAAGAAGCAAACGTACTTTTATAAGGGGAAACAAATGCTGTTTGGAGGGTTGAATAATGACCAGGCTACGGATGGGGAGACGAAAGGGATTTCTGCTGAATTAGGGGAGCGACCTGGTGTATTAGAGGCTGTGAATGCGAAGAGGATGGAGAATGATGCGGCAGCTGCAGCAACAGGTGTACCTACAACTGCGACTGAGAGACAAACGTTCACACCTCCGGCAGATAAACTGGATGCGTCAGGGGCCAACGTTGAACCGGAGGCTAAAAAGAGCTGGTCGAGTTGGATATTGAGGCGATAAAGGGTGAATGAAGAGATCTCCCCTCCAGTTCCTGTTTTCGTTCTTTCCATGGCTCTTCCCCATGGTCCTCCAAGTCTACTCTTCCTTACCTCAATTGGATTGGCGAATGATGGGGCATATTGTTTCTCTCTCTTGCATATGTAATTTTTCTATACGATACTACTCTCGATATTCTGTAAATATATACTGGCCGTTTTCCTCTTGTATATCCGAGTCATTGATATCTATCTCCTCACTCACCTCTCAGGCTACGTATGCGCCTCGGTAAGCTACATGTACTGTCTGATGATGCAATATTTGATTCCATGGTTCGGCATGCGTCGCCGGCGTGTTGATATCAAAGTTAGTTATCTGGTAACATATGAGGTCTATCGACAATACGGCCGAGTGTCGAGAGGATCGGAAGGCGTAGCAGTCATGAATCAGGGGCAAGGAGAAAAAGCGTCCCTTTGCAAATTGAGAGTAATTGAACTCAGTGAGAGTTTCCGGGTTCAATGCGAAGGGCTCTCTTTGGGACCAGTTATCAACTGACAAAAAGCTTTTGCCTCGTCGAGATCTCGATTCTGCAAGGAGAGATATCATGGGGGTGGTTACCCAATGAAGACCTCCTCGGAAAGATCCTCAATTCTTTCGTTTCAAAAAGACCAAAAAACCTTTGCAAGGCGGGTCCGGGGGGTCGTCCGTTCCCGAAGCAACCAATAACCAAACTGTCGGGAATATACTTCAATGAAGCGGAAACCTTTCCCCGATACTTTCAGGAGGGAACAAACACGGCACACGGCCTGGGGGTTTCGAGGCCTTCCGATATGGCGATTGGAGTAACAGGTCTTTCGACATATCTTCGATGCGTAGGATTGTGATACGTCCAAAAGGCTAAGTAAGATTAGGTACTGCTGCCGGAGAGGGGAATACCCCCGCGGAGATGTCGATTTCGGGAGAGATCCTTCTCATCTGCAGTGAGTGATTATCTGTCGGTGCGCGATCGTGATTTGATCTGATCGCTCCCAGGTCTTCTTTTTTGGGAGTTTTTTTGGCGACTGATAGTCTTTGAGAGGGGGGTTGCGGGTATATTATCCAGAGTTCAAGCCTTCAGACAAGGGTATTTGGGTGAGGAAATTTCACCATCTTCATCCATGGGAGACGATCCCCTGTGTGAAATGGCCCGAGATTCATCTCGTATTCTTGGCCTCATCTCAGACTTTTGAACGGCGATATCAGGAGTCTCAAACGCCGAGCGGAGGATGCATGCACATATCGTATCAAACCAGATCTGCGGGCCAGGAACTCTTGATCATCACGCCGCAAGAGCTCTTTCCTCGGGTCTTGGAGTTCGCTGATAAAGGGGAAAAACGGATCTTGGCCGTTTCTGGGTCGAGGGACAGTCGTTGGGTCGGTGTGGGTGAAGATATGCGTCCATCAGAACCTGGGCATTCAGAGCGAAAGGAAAGGATTTGCCCATGCCAATGGGTCATATATTAGTTAAAGCCAAGTGGAGGGACGGGGAAACCCCACTGATGAACTCCGGGCGTATGGTTATGGCCAGACGGTGGCGCTAACCCTGCGGTCTGACTGCATTGCTGCAGCGTTCGGTGAACCCTCGCCAGTGACACTGTGCTGGGATCGAGGTTTGCTGGTTTTCATGCCTGTTGGCTCGAATTTCTGCTGTCGTGCTTTGTTCGCACAGCAGTAACTAATCTTCGTCTTCGTCGATTGGAGACAAGGGAAATATATTGGTGTCTGTTCGAACCTTTACCCGTTTCGGGACAAAAGCCAGGAAATAAGAAGAATCTAGGTGCACGGTTCGTTTCACTTGCCTTGCGGATCTGATTTTCATCTCTTTCTTTTCGTCTTTTCTTTCCCGTTTCTGTTGCTGAAGAAACTTGCAAGGGCAAAACAAGAACCCCGGTGGCTTAGGAAGAAGGAAAAAATATCTCGAAGATTAAATAAAAAAGTACTTATGATTACTGTTGCCCCCCGTCTCGCCACCATCCCATCCAACGTATAAATACACAATTCCCAGCATTTTGGATCAGGAACCACTGGGGTTGAGCATGGACGAGGGCACTTTTGGTATATCGACGTCTGGGAATTTTGCCTGATGGAAGGGTTGACCTCCGCATATATGACTTGTCCCACCTACTCGCTATCAGGCCCTTTTATCAACCCGATGGAAGACCGCAATCAATCTACAATTTCCCCACGTCAACGCCAACAGCGCACAATGGAGACCAGTTCATCAAGGACGGAGAAACCGCCACCAACGGTAATTGAAGTTGATGTTAGTTATGTGAGAAATCTATGCTTTGAACTTTTAAATATTTACAAGTTGCGATGGTCTAACGGGGAATTTTTCGTTTCAAACCAGCCTAACCCAGGAGATGATAAATCTGTCTTCGGTAATGCAAGTCTTGCCTCAGGTTTGACATCGGTGGCTTCGACGATTCCGAATTTTATGTTTGAGAATGGAAGACGATATCACTCTCTACCTGGAAAATATGTTCGTTTTCCCCTAGCCTTGTTCTGAAGATGCCGACTTTCTGTTTTCCGTTTCTCGCCCGCCAGCCGCTGTGGGAACTGATCTGATTGAATATTGGACCATAGGTTCTCCCCAATGATGAACGCGAACAGGTATGAATGACCCTTATTAATCTCTGATGATACGAACATGCGGGATGGGATGAAAGCTGATGAACCTGAACAGGAACGTCTTGATATCGTACATTATATCTTTAGGTCAACACTAGACGGAGACCTTTGTTACACGAAGCTCGAAGCTCCGCAGAAAATTCTTGATGTGGGCACTGGAACTGGTCTTTGGGCTATTGAGAGTAAGTTTTTTCTTCTCTTGGGCAATGATGCAGAGGCTTACAAGATGGTCGAAGTTGGGAACGAGTTTCCATCTGCAGAGGTGATTGGAACTGATCTGTCCCCCATACAACCTGGCTGGTAGGTGTTCATCACCAGAAGTGCATTATGTTCGCCTGCTACCTGCAAAATAGTGGCCCAAATACTTTGTCTGGGATCGCTGTCCCTCCAAATGTTCAGTTCCAAATCGACGACGCTTCTCATGAGTGGACGTTTCCCGCTGCATCATTCGATTTTATACACATCCGCACGCTTTATGGCAGTATCAGTGACTGGCCGGCTCTTCTTCGAGAATGTTATAAGTTAGTCTCCCGTCCCACCAGCTGCCGTCTTATACCCCGAAGCTAACAATTGATCCAAGAGCTCTTAAACCCGGTGGACAAGTGGAAATTTCGGAATTCCGAACAAGACTATTTTGCGAGGATGGGACCTACCCGGACGACTCGGAAATGAAGTTTTTAATTGTACGGACTGGAATATTTTCAGCTTATCCCGAATGCTTCGCTGACATTTGAACTCGAATTACCCATTTATTAAAAAGGTTCTTTGCTAACTGATTGAATCTGTAGGATGAATGTCACCGCATATCCCGCGGTGTGGGAATTGAATTAGACATCTCCCCCTTAGTCCCCGACTGGCTTAAAGAAACAGGTTTTAGCGAAGTCGAGCAGGCCATGAAGATTGTCCCAGTGGGGACCTGGCCGAAAGACCGGAAACTGAAGCAGATCGGCTATTACATGGTCGCGCAGTTGGTCGAAACGGCTTTGGACAGCTTTTCAATTGCACTACTTACGCGGCATGGAGGCTACAGTGAAGAGCAAGTACGGAATTTAGTGGACCGCGTGAGGGATGAGATGAAAACTAATAAACAACATGTTTACACAAAATTGTATGTATCAGGATTCTCTTGTCACAGACCATCGAGGATTATCGAAGCTGACATTTTAATCTACCAGTGAATACTCTCTTGGGAAAAAGCCTATGACTGAAACTGAAAGCACGTCTTGACATTCATTTCTTATGTTTTCTTATCATCCGACATCTCTGATGGATTGGTCTTACGAAGAGCATGATTACTCGCCGGCGTCTCAAGGCGGCATTTTGTATTTTTTTGGTTTATTTAGATTTAGCAATTCGGCCCAATGCATAACACTTCATTTTTCATCCTTCTCTCCTCACTGACTCCTCTCACCTTACTTCCTCTCGCTTCATGATTCATTATATACTCGCGTTGGTAAAAATCCCAATGCTTTCTAGTACCACTCAAGCAAGGAAACCTGAAGAATGCCTCATCAAGATACGTACATATGCACCCAGCCCAAAAACCCTGTACATATCCCCTCTTTTCTCCGCCGCGGCGGTCCACATTCATTGAGACCAGGACATAACGTCGAGTCCGACGTGGCACCCAAAAAACCCACAATGAAGCTGGGCCTTTTCGCAGCCTCTTTGTGGAGTCCCAGAAATGTTTTTAATCCTTCCTGAAAAAGAACAGTCGAGAATACCATTCATGTATGTATGGACTGTATGCACAACGAAATGCCTAGAGGGAATTGCAACATCAAGATATCTCTGTCGAAACAGTGGGCTCCAATAATGAATTGCGATATAATTATTTTTCTTTGAAGGACGACCCGACCGCCTGTTTCATCCGGTGTTCCTCCTTGTCGATCTATTCTTTTTTTTTTGGCTGACATACTCCGTACTTGCTGACGGAAACTTGGAAAATGACGCGCATATTCTATTTCAGCTTTTGCTTCACTTTAGATACACACCGTTCTGATATTAATAAAACAAAATAAATTCCCCGATGTCGGTGCTAATAATGTGTCTGTGTGTCCCAGATAACCCATCATCCATACATAACCCATACGCAAAATCCATATCCACGGCCTGGGATCAACACCTGGCTAGCCAAGGAACAAGGGGGCCCAACCCTTGTTCCGGATATCAGGAAAGAGCGGGCCCGGGACCGGGAAAGGGAGTGAACCTTGTTTTTTTCACACTTCAAGTGGGGAACTCTTGATATCCACTTTCATTACCCACATTTCGAGCTGATAAGGCACATGACTCGTGTCTGTGCCCAGATGGTGGGCATGATGTTTTTTCGAGAATATTTCATGATGGATATGCGAGCCAATGGCTTGGGTATTGTGTGCTTTCTCTACGCGCTATGAATCATGATGCTGTTTAGTTACAACCAGCACTTGTATCTTTGTGGAGCAAGTCGTTTGATGCGATTATCAATACAGAGCTTGTTCCCTTCTTAAATCTTTCCATACACACACTTCAATCTCCCGCCCTATCCGCTAAAACATCCAACTCTCTGATGACATCCACAACACTCTCATCTTCACCGTTAAACTCGGGATTCTCGACGAGGAAGAGCGATAGTTCCGTCTTCGCAGCATCGACGTTCTCCTTCGTCCGCTGACAGTGTCTCTCCGCAAATTCCGCGTGTACAGCCGGAAAGTTGTGCGACATTTCAAAGAATAAACGTTCCGTTGAATCTTCGACTAATTCGGCGATGGGAGCCTTGGTGTCACTGTCGGTCTGCTTTTTCTCCTTTTCAGTAAGGGTAGCGACCAAGTAGGCTTTGTCCTGAGCAAAGTCTAGGTATTGAAGTTCAGCGGGTAATTCCGGCGGAGCGGCGCCGGGGATGTGCTCGATGAGTTTGGGGAAGACGGCCCCCTTTTGAAGGGGTAGGGCGAACGTAACGCTCCAGTCTATTAGTCTGTTATTGCTCCTTTTTTAGCGTGTATGCATACTAAAAGGTATGAATAAATAGTGTAGTTTACCCTATGATATTCCAATCATCGTCGACGATGATATTATCGCCGTGAAGATCTAGATGGAAAACCGCCCAGCGGCTACTTTCATGCTCCGGGACGACATGTTGAGGGACCATAGATCGTTGGATGAGGTTGTCAATTACTGTCGAGGTCTTCTTCTGGCGTAGATTGCGTCTGATAGGCCTGTTGATACTCTCTGTCAACCAGATAGTAGTCGAGACTGGAGTATTCTCAGGCGTGCCGTCGGGTACTCCTGTTCCAAATCAGCAACAGAAAAATCATTGTGGAAAGAAGTGAGATTGATGGCGAACTATACCATAAAACCGTATCCCCCCATCAACAGCATCCTTTGACAACATCTCCAACATCAAATCCGCAATCTGATCAAGCACCTTATGCCTTGTCTCAACAGGTGGCTCACTCAAACTCCAAGCCTGCATAGGTTTCCCATCCTGCCAATCTATCAACATATACGCAACCCCGACCGGATTCTCACCCTCTTCCGGTCCGCCAACATCCACATACGCATGAACCCTCGGAGCCGGAATCCCGGGATGCTGCCTTGCGAGAAACTCAAGTGGCTGGACCGCAATCTCGTAGAACGAGAATTCTTGATCGAACGGGATTTTCGCAGCCCAAGTCTTGTCTTCGTTTGGGAAGTAGATTCGTAGAATAACCTGATCGACTCTCTGGATTGGGTTGTCGAGAAAGTGGCAGGGAGATCCGTTGGCTAGAGAAGATGCCCTCTGAAGCAGGGCGTCCTTGTTGACTTTGTCAATGATTGCGGATTCCATGGTGAGTCGATTAAGCCCGAAATGTCGCACGGCTGGCGTGGCGCGGTTGGGGAATGGTGGGAGCTTGAGAGAAGGTAGTGAAAGAGGTGGATAAAAGGAGTTGAAGTCCTGAGGGTCAGGTATAAGGCAATTTAGCGAATGTAGGAGTTTCGTGTAATGTCACAAATGAAAAGATGATGGGATTGATCAAGTTGGTGTGACATATACCGTTGTTTATACTGAAGATGCGTTTAGATTGTATGTTATCCACGCAAGCAAGCAACGAAGATAGAACCCAACTCAAAAATAGATGAATGTTAAACCACGGCGGTGGGGTCAAAGCTTATCCTGGGCCCATTGTCAGTTTTGTGATACTTAGTCGCTTATCGTGGCTCATATCGGGTTGTGATATGCTGTTTGGCCATTGAGTAGCGATGGTGAATATACTAAGCGCCAGCCCTGAAACATTCGCACGGCGTTGAAACAATACCCCTGTCTTCACAATTCAGTCTCATTGTTTCCTTTAACATCTAGGCTTTAGAAACCTTTATCTTTTTATTCACCCAGAGTCTCTACATGCTTGCATCAATTGGACGTGGGCCTTGTGGTGAATGTTGCTTTCCTATCTATAGCCTTGGGATGTTAGTTATGAATTAACCATACTATCAGGATGAGCAGTGAATGAAACGAATGGAAGAATTTGTGAATGACTTGATTTACAGGATATGAGTTATAAAAGAATGTAATAACCCGAATGAAGTCTTCAAACACAAGTCCTACAGCTCATACCTAGAGCAACTCCGGTTTATTTCAGCTCCTTGGAAATCGCATCACCGCAAAAATGGCCGAGGTTCTCCAGCCATATAGCACCAATATCTTCAACACCATCCCTGAGCTTCACAAAGCCCGGGATTCTTTCACGTCTAAAGATGGAAAGGCGCTTGTCGACAAGGTCTTCAGACCAATGATTGAGAGTCATAAACTCGAAGCCAAGTTGGGAGTTGGCCTTCTGCACAGACATTTCGATCTGAACGGCTCCGAGAAGCTCGTTGAGTTTAACAACATCTCCCTCCCCTGGAACAGCGACAATGGGGATGGGCACAACGGGGGCAAGGTCTTGCCCAATGCATGGGTTGTCCGTGACGGGAAACTCATCCCATACGAGTTTTACTTCTCTCCACTCGGTCGTGATAGCCACTTCGACTTCGATACTGTCGGTCCGTTTATACGCGAGTTCATGCAGACTGTGGCCGAATACGATCTCGAACAGACAATCTGCCTGCGTCTATTCCCACATGTCGGCTTCACCGGCGCACTCGAGGTCACTGAAGGTCGTGCCAATATCAATCTCTCTCCCGATCAGGTAAGAACTGTTCCGTGTACACCATGTCATTAGCCTGTGCCAAATCAACTAACATTTACTTATAGGTTTCAGAAGATGGTTGGGAAAATAGCACTGAAACAATGTGGTTCTTTGAGCCTGAATACATGAAGCAGAAGCGTATCTGCAAATGCTCGGCGACTATCACCCACATGCATACCCACGGCCACAGCATTTCACGATCGCTAATGAATGGAGTTGGACTCGCTTCATTTTGTCCATAGTTGATTCTTCTGCATTAGCTTTCTGAAAGGGGGTTTGGCCATATATTAGTCTGCCTCGTGTTTCTTTATGTCATCAGTCTATAGATAGTGGTCCGATCGATAGTTCAACAACACTCTTTCTAAAACTTCATCGCTGCTAAAAGGGCTAGGAGTCAGTGTAAAATAGGCTTCATTTCCTAATAATAGAAACGGACCTGTAACCGGGTTGCTGTAACAATAAACCGCACTTTGCTCGGTAATTTGTGAGAGTGTCCTCCTCCACATTGACTCCAAGAGGGCCAACGGTGGAAGGAATTTGGTAGACCTATAAAGTCCTGACAAGTACTGCTTTGAAATATTGCTGCGGACTTTTTCAATGATTAAAGGAATAACAGACACACAAAATACACTAGCTTGAGAGCAGAAGCTGGTTGGGAAAGCATACACTGTCTGTGTCTAGCTGCTTCCTTCCTATCAAAAAACATGTATAGGAAAATTAAAAAAAATTGCAAAAAGTTCACCTTGAAGGATGCCGATGATCCTTCAAGGCTATGAAAACCCTCTCCGATATGAGGATTTTGCGTCGTACTCCTTATTCCTTGGGAGGGTAGGCGACAATACCCCTGGGCCGGTCCCAGGGGTGACCTGACCTTCACCCTGGCCACCTTTTTTTTCCTTTTTGGCGACAGTCGGGTTCGAACTGGCGACGTTTACGTATACGGTGGTTGGCGAGGCGCGCTGCGGCAGGATCAGGTGATCTAGAGTCTACCCGGGACGTCTCCCAAGCACTACCGTTAGACCATCTGACCCTGCCGCTGTTAATATGATATTCTTTCATTCAATTATATACCCTCCTTTGAATATCTCATCATCCACTTGTGCTACTAGCAGTATCTGGATCCCAAAGCCTATCTCGCAGCTAACCCGCTGAAGCATCTCGAATGATATTCAACGCGCCAACAACGGTTACTGCTCTTTCCACCTTGGTGTTCAATTCTGATTATTTTTGAAAGTCAGCCTTTTCTTTCTATCTCCATCTTAGGAAAGAGCGACCTGACTTACAGCATAAATATCATCCAGCTCATGACCTCAACCAAGCTTCACAAATTTCCATTCCGGTTTGGTTCATTCACCACTCACATCCTACATGCAATATCTTCCCGTCGTTCAACGAGCATCTTGTTGAGCATATCTTAGTACCCAACTCCTTCCCATAGCCTCGAAGCCGACGCGAGATGTTGACAAACTCATAGAAAGCACATCGGCTACTGGCGACTGCCCCGTTGTCAAGAGTAATCCTGCTCCCGCGCGATGAAATAACGACAGCGCACCTCGGGAACGCCAAGCAGGTAATACAAACCACACTCGAATAGGGAGCATCGCATAGCTTGTATAAAAGACGTGGACGTGCCTTTGTGGACTTTGATTGGACGGCAATTTTTGCTAGATATTTGCCGACAGGAAGACTCTCTGATAACTGCCGTGCACGGAAGCACTGGAATCTTGGGAATATCGGGGCGATGGAGAGATGTGTCTTCGTAATGAAAGGGCTTGTCGTCCGTCCATTGGACACTATCTTCGCGTCGGACTCTGGTCTCGCACCGGTGAAGCAGCTGCTTGACGAGGACAAGTATCTTTCAGATTTCGACGGGCTTTCCTCTCCATACCGTCTTTCATAATATCGCATAGAGTGTCTACCCACCGGGGGTTTAACATCAAGCATCGCCGATGTTCGGGCAAATAGATGTATTCTGGGTTAAGAACAACATCGCGGCATGGATCTCCCTCGGCTGTCCGAAGCAACTTCTATATTGGCATTGCTCTTAAATATGTGGAAGGGCGATATAGTATATTGCAGTCAGCTGAAGCATTTATTAAGCATCCTTTCTTTACGTCTATGAGTTTAAGGTATGTGATGTACTCATCGCTATCGTTGTTCAGTGGGTCGCCTTTACACTTGCTTCTGAAACCGTTTCTCAGACCTTCGTTAAGCAATGAAACTTTACCAAACTTAGTTCTCACAGCCTGAATATCCGTGGCTGTCGGAAAACCCGGAGGTTTCCTGTCGAAATGGATGGTAATCCGAAAACTCGATTAGGCGTGCTCGTTTGCGGCGCTGTTCTCTTCATATTTCCGAGTATGGGATAGCCGACGACGCCTACATGCCTGTTCCGTACTGTGGAATCTATCGGCTGTCCATCGACGGTCGCTAGCAATGATTCCTTCTTTCACCTGCAGATGCAGCGGCGAGAACTAAATAGCAGAACTCTCATTCTCACTGCCTTACTCCAACGACCACTCAACATAAACGTGAGATCTTGGAAGGTAGAGCTTGGACCTCCCCCGGGTTAGAGCAAGAGATAGGAGTATATGACCATGGTCTTCTGGAAAGAGCCCATACAATATTCTGCGGGGATTCATTGCAAGACCATTTCCTATCTGAAAAGGAAGAACAGAGGGTTCTCCTTCACGATCGATGGTCTGTCGTCCTCGAAGCTTTTGCTGGACGGATGCCCAGGTGCTGATGTGTCATAATCACGTGATTATTATCTCTTGGCATAGTTGTTTGATCTCTCGGACTTACTTTATTCTCTCTCTTTTGGTCAATATTATTGCTAGATACTCACGACGTGAAAATCTCTACCATCTGCACAAAGAACTGATTTGACTGGGTCGGCCATCTGGTCTTTCTAACGTGGGACCGGACTCGGATACCGATGTTGACATCGACTACCGAATTCAATCCATTCGGCGTTGGTTCTGTTTGTTTGTGAGTCAATGGATTCCTTGCCTCGACGCTCAGCTTTTGGTTCAACGGACACTTTATTTTCTTAATACTTCAATTTATTGCATTTTTCTTATCCTTACCTTCTTTGAGTGGCCTTGTTCATGAGAAATCTCCTCATACTCTAGGGGTTTTGGTTACTGGGCTTGAGCAAAATGGATTGTGAGTGGAAAATGATAAATAGCTGTTAGAGGTGTCGACGGATTATACGGTAAACGGCTTATGGGTACGATGAAGAGTGTGGACCATGACTATAACGAAATATTAAATCTCACATTTTTGAGAGTTGATATGCACCTTTTCAAATGCGGCCTCCTTTTCTCTTGTTGCTCTTCATGCCCCGTGACCCTTCCATTCCAAGGTTGCGGCCAGGGAACAACGAAATGATTGTCAAACAAAACTTCTTTTATTCAAGATACCCCCTCCCCTCTTGACACTGGGTCTTTAGGGAAATAAGAAAAACTTATTCAAACTAATGCATTGGGCTGGCGAAAAACAGAAAGATATCCAAGAAGAAAATCCTCTGAAGAGGCTCATTATCCTCGAAGCTCTTCCCTCCTGGCCAATTCTCAAACTATGACGGGTCAGTGTGAGACCATCAGCTTGCTACCCGCTGAGAGACTTCTGAAACAACTCTTGCTTGAATGCCGAGATGATATTCTATCTGACCATGTCTCTAAACTCGAAATTCGCTTTGCCGGGGGGTGGGTACGAGACAAATTGCTCGGTATTCATAGCTCGGACATTGACGTCACGCTGAGCACGATGACAGGAATGGAGTTTGGAGAGGCGCTTCGAACCTTTTACTTCCTGAACGAAATCCGGCTCAGACAGGAAGCCCAAAGACTTGGTGTAGTCCCTGACTTCAATGGGCCGTTCAAAATCGGTCGCAATTTGGAGAAGTCCAAGAATCTTGAGACCGCTGTCATCAATATCTTCGGTCTGGACGTTGATCTTGTCAACCTGAGAAAGAAAACCGAAGGCGGGCGAATCTCTCAGATCGAATTTGGCACTCCCGAAGAAGATGCTGCGCTTCGAGATGCTACGATCAATGCTCTATATTACAACCTGGATAAGCACAAAATTGAGGATTTTACTGGCAAGGGCCTGAAAGATATGGCCGCCGGTATTATGAGAACCCCGAAATCTCCTCACGAGACATTCATGGATGACCCACTGAGGGTTTTACGCGTTATCAGATTCGCGAGCAAGCTTGGGTACACTATTGGCGATGCCACCAAACAGTCGATGAAAGATGAAAGGATACATACAGCTTTTGGTGTGAAGATAAACCGCCAGAGAATTGGGACTGAAGTGGCGAAGATGATGAATAGTCAGAATCCGCTGACGGCTTTTCAGTTAATCCATGAGATGGGCCTCTGTGCTGCCATTTTCCTCGGTCCAGCTTGGGAGGTACGTCGATCTCTCACGAATATAATCCCTTATCGCCAAGTAGAGGGCCCATGGCCGCCATCCTGGGCTAATGCCTACCGGCTACTTGCGTCGCTGTTGAAAGGCGATACCACCCTAGCAAAAGAATTGGTTCGGCCAGGAGAAAACCGTGAGCACCTTTGGCTCTTGGCAGCATATGCTCCCATTGCTAGGTTAAGATCGAAACCCGGCGACGCTGCTAAATGCATGACAGAAGCACTGAAAACTACTACTCATGCATCTAAGCTGCTGGAGAAATCTCTTCAGAACATGGACGATATCGTGTTAACGGTGGATCGGGTAGTGCGGGATTGTCGCGCAGGAAAATTGCTTCGAAGTACCGCTGGCGTAGCTATTAGATCTTGGGGCGTGACATGGAGGCTTCAAGTTTTATATTCGTTACTCGCGGAAGTGACTTATGAGGAGTCTAACGACGGTTTCTTCGCAACACAACTTGCACGCTATTCCAAATTTGTGGAATTTGTCGTCAAGCAGGAGTTACAAGATGCGCCTCTTATCAAGCAAATCCTCACGGCTGGTGAGCTTAAGGAATACTTTGAGTTGAAGAGAAGCGGCGACTTCATGAAGGGAACGATTGACGGTATTCTTCGGTGGCAATTTGACAATAGAGATAGTTCAAGAGAAGAGGCTTTGGAATGGTTAACTACGCAAAAGGAGCATTTTGGCATCCCATCTGTTGGAGATCACTAAAATGTTCTGGGGCAAGGACACTTTGACGCGGCTGTGCGTCAAGTGCCTGGAGGTTATTTCTCGAGTTTGGCGTCTAGGTGCTTATTTTGAAAGGCGAGTTTGGCGTTTTAAGAATTATATCTGGCGAGATATATTCCCCATTCGAGAACCAATTCTATGACTTTTACATAAATGGTGAACCCATCATTAAATGACTCTTCGGTCGGATACATCACCTTTCTTCATTCTCAAACAACAGTGTAATTTGAGGCCTTTACGCGTCCCAATCCAATCGTAAAACGGGTGCATAATCGCTGTGACTTATCGTCCGATCTTTGGTCCGGTCTCGGTCCGCGTTCGGGATATGATCATCCCCCAGGATTCGGTGCTGGCCGCTAAAGTCGAGCTAAACAATAACGGTCTGCATGAGCGTTGATGGTGGAAGAAGAAATTCAGGTAATTATGCCTGTCGAGAGAAATTGTGAGAAACGAAATTTAGTCCTAGTTATTACACATCAGTATGAAAATTGAAATGGTCTATTACTGGCGCCGAAACCCCTGAAACCTGGAAAATATCCTTCGATACCCGTTCACCCGTAGCTTGGGGAGCTTCGCTTGGCTGGTCAGGGAAACGGCGCGGGAAAATTCAAAAAAAAGGGTGGGGGAGTTTAAATCAACAACAACGCCATTGATCAACAACGGAACGTGTCTGTCAAGAAACTACCGCACGAATTGAAGCGATGATAGAGATGGAAGATAAAGCTATCTCTTCAATTGATTACACGATATAGGTTTTTCTATAGCGACTTCTATTTCGAATGCATTCCACAATCCATTAGTTGTGCGCCAACCATCAAGTCTGTGCGACAGTGACGACTTCCTAACGAGAAAATGGCCAACCACAACCCGAAAACAGAGCAATCGCTCGTACCTTGGGTTTACGACTCGGTCCTCTGGTTCTTTTCATTCTGCCTGGACATCTTCTTTCGAGAAATATACCCTAGAGGTGTCTGGAGAGTGCCCGAGAGGGGCCCTGTCATCATCGTGGCAGCGCCACACGCTAATCAGTTCGTGGACTCCGTGATATTAATGCGTCTGGTTAAAGCCCATAAGAACCGTCGGGTAGCATTTTTGATTGCAAAGAAGTCCATGAAAGAGCCGTATGTTGGCGCTCTAGCAGGATGTATGGGCCCGTTGCCCGTTGCCCGCGCTATGGATAATGTGAAGCCGGGAAGGGGAACGATATATCAACCTGACCCTGAAGATGACCCAACTCTTATACATGGCATTGAAACGGATTTTACGACTCCAGAATACATGGTCGATGGAATTATCGTCTTACCTAGAGTGGGGAAGACTAGTCCGGAGTCAGCTCCTATAGCAGAGATTATCGCGCCTGACAAGCTTCGAATAAAAAAGCCATTCAAGTCACCAAATTCAGGAAAGCAGCTCTCCCTCAAGGCTGATGGGAAGGATAAGAACGGAAGCAAGGGTACGACTTTTAAAGTCGCACCACATATCGACCAAAAGGAGATGTTCGAAACCGTGTTCGAAGGACTTTCTGCTGGTGGGTGTATCGGCATATTCCCCGAAGGCGGTAGTCATGATCGTTCAGACCTGCTACCATTAAAAGCTGGTGCGGCAATGATGGCTCTGGGAGCACTATCACGCGACCCAGACTGTGGATTGTCTATCGTTCCGTGCGGGATGAATTACTTTCACGCTCACAAATTCCGGTCTAGAGCGGTAATCGAGTTTGGAGAGCCGATAAAAGTTCATCCCGACCAGGTCGAAGCATACAACGCAGGCGGTGCCGATAGACGAAATGCGGTCGGATCATTACTCGAAACGATCTACCAAGGACTGGCCACGGTGACCCAGATCAGCCCCGACGAGGAGACACTCTTAATGATTCAGGCGACAAGGAGGCTTTATCTCCCGGTAAACAAAAAGGTCCCCCTTTCCCTGGTGATAAAGTTCAACCGCCGGCTTCTCAAGGGTTACACGCGATATAAAGACGACCAACGAGTTGTCCAGTTAAAGAAGGCTGTTATTGACTACAATAGACGTTTACTGGCTCTTGGAATCAAAGATCACCAAATCGAATGGGGAAACTTTAAGGAGAGGCCGTGGTGGCTCACACTTTATACCTTGCTATACCGTTTAACTCAACTTGTGCTCTTCGGTCTCGGAACTCTACCTGGATTGGTCATGTTTTGGCCCGTCTTTGTCACCTCCAAGGTGATCTCTGTGAAGAAACGGCGAGCAGCGCTTGCTGGGTCAGTTGTCAAACTTCGAGGGCACGATGTAGTCACTACATGGAAAATTATCGTTGCTATGGTTTTAGCTCCAGCGCTTTATACGTTTTACACGGTGATGGTGACACTGTGGCTTCATTACAACCGCCAGGGCGGCTATTATTCCTCATACGTCCCCTGGTGGATGCTAGCTCGGACATATATCCCAGACACCGTTCCTCTCGGCGTCTTTTCATTCTTCTTCTTCGGACTCATGGTATTTGTCTCTATCGCTGCTCTTCGTCTCGGTGAAATCGGGATGGACATCCTCAAATCTTTCCCTCCGATGATCGTAGCGCTGAATCCACGATCCTCGCATTCTTTCGTGAAACTTCGAGCTCATCGCGAGGCACTGTCCAAACAGGTCGCAGATGTCGTCAACACCCTGGGCCCGGAAATATTCCCCGATTTCGACGCGGAACGAACGGCTGCTTCCGACATCTATCACACCGAAGCCTATCAGTCTGAACTTAAGACCATGCCGCCCAGTGACTCCGAGAGCGGTAGCAGAAGCAGAAGTTCATCCGGTCTCACGGGTAGCACTATAAAACCGCCCACTAGGTCCGCCACATCGAAGGAGGACCTGGAGGCTGTGAATCGAGGGATCCGGGATGCGATGAAGGAAAGAGGGAGGAAGAGAAGGAGATCGCAGTATGGGTTTGCGGTTTCCGGGTTCTCGACAAGGTCGGGATCTAGGAGCGAAGGCAACGAGTCTGACTCGGAGAATAAGAAAGAAATATGAGGAGGGCATAAGGTGTTCTGGGATTCGTGTATCAATATTCAACAATGTAATAGGATGGGTGGACAATTTGCAGTACGTTTTTTATATCTACCCGTTGGAGTGAATTGTGTCTCATTTTTATATAGGTCTATCATGTAACTAATTTTTTATCTGGTGAAGTTATTATTGCCTATGAATTCACAAGTGTTCGCCAAACCCGCACACCCTCCTCGCGTGTGGGGTCTTCAGCATAAATTGAAAATATCTCAAAAAATAGAGAGACGGCAGGCATGCTTCAAGTTCCCAATTCTGGCTATAACCGATCGAAAAGGGAAGGCACGACTCTGATATTCCGTTCCTTCCTTATGAGCATAAAATGAACGAAAAAGGAAGGGGCGACCCAGGGTACCTTCCATATTTGAATAACTGATCAACAAAGGAAGAAGCGACTCTCGTTCCTTCCTTATTGAATAACCGTTCAAATCGGGAAGGCGCTACCTTCATATCGCTCCTTCCATATTTGAGCGTAAACGGACGAAAAGGGAAGGCACGACCCAGGGTGCCTTCCACATTTGAATAGCCGTTCAAAATGGGAAAGAGCGACCCTCATATATCGTTCTTTCCTATTTGGTTAATCGGACGGGATTAGGAAGGCGCGACCCTCATATCGCTCCTTCCTTAGATATTCAAATGACAAAAATAGAAGATACGAAGATGTGTTTAATAAATTTAATATTTGAATTCAAATGCGGTTTTCAGATATAAGAGGCACTTTTATTTCTGTCAAATATGACTGCCGTGGTGTTTCTTGTCGTTTCTACCTAGGTGTCTAGGTTTGTCTTGAAAATTAACGCTTTTCACACTTCTGCCGCACAACAACGAGGTAGTTTATAGAAAGAAGCAAACGATGGGGAAAGAGAGTTAGAAATGAACTTTTCAAGCGTATAAAAATAATCGTAAATTGTCATAAAGTGAAACGAGAAAAGATGTGTGAATCGAATAGGTTGCGGGAAATTCTGGGAACGATGGACGCATCATGCAACGGTACGCCAGCAATTAAACGTCAGAAGAAAAAGACATAAGAGAGTATTTAAGTTGACAAGAAAGTCTTCGCGAATCTGAAGAAAGAATCTTCTATGCGTTCAAAATTTGAATAAAATAGATCTCATAAGAGGCTGTAATTGAAAAGAAGCAGAACTACTTCCTGCGATGAAATAGAAACAGTTTGAGAATGACAGATCAAGTAAAAGACTTCATGCTTGATCTAAGATTTTTAAATACTTTCATGATATGAATCAATGATATTAAATGAGCTATGAAGTCATGAAGTTTCAGGGGCCTGTGTGTAACAAGATAGGCCAGTCAGCAAACGTAAATGAAAAAATCAGGTAGAAACTCATAATTATATAGATCTTTGAGAGAATTTGAGAATCAGAATAAGAAAGCTAATAACACTGAACTCATATCAAGAGCGCAATACTTCCTGCCACATGACATGATTATTTCCAGACATGATTACACGAGAAGAACGCCGTTTGATGAATATTTTTTAATTCAAATAAGTTTATTGTTTGAATATTCTTTGAGTTAGAGACAGGGCATTTGGTTTAGTGGTATAATACCTCATTCGCACAGTCAGTTCTCTAAAAAGATTGACATTTCTCTTCTAAAGAGAGAAGATTGAGGGGGTCGCGTGTTCGATTCGCGCAATGTCCAATTTTTTTTTTTTGACAATGCTTCAACTTTGCAGAAAGAAAGAAATGGAAAATTTCATCTTTTTACATAAATAGGTATTTTGTAAAGTTTAACTCTTTAATCATTGTTAAATCACTGCGAAGTTCTCAACCAGAACTTAGTTAATTTATCTTCGACTGCGGTTCCTGCTGAGTTGATTAGAGGGGGGATGAATAGACAAATGCATTCTTGCCGTTCAATAACATAAAGATTTCCACATTGCATTATTACTACTATTATTGCCTCGTCGTTAGAGTTAGGGTTAGTTCGCCTTCTAGAGTGAGTGTTCTTGAAGGGATTCGACCTTATCGAATCTTGATGATTATTGAGGACTGATATAAGTTTCTAGGTTAACATCTCAGTAGCCGTTGTTAAAGAGCCGAATGTTGCTTGTTCAGAATGAGGGAAGTCAACAAGTCAACACAATTTAATTCTCAGTCAAGATTGGTCACGAATCTTTGCAAACCAGCTTCTTCGCTCTTGCTTAGTTAGACCCTCAGTAATTTGTGTGAATAGTTCCCGAATCCCCATACACATCACATCTCTGACAGATAGATCTGGAAGGAAAAAAAAAAAAAGGATAAAACAAGGAAAAAACAAGGCGAGAACTTCGAAACAAGTGACTAGCAAATCGACCCATTACCTGGCCTGTCTGATGACAGCAATAGGTGATGAGGATGAATATTAGAGAGAGATGCCTGTCAACCTGTATTATTGAAAGAGCGAACAAGCCTACTCAGAAATGTCAAAATAATGGTACCTAAGAATGCTGCATTAGTGTAAGTGCGTAATAGCTCGACCAGGTTGAGAAGAAAGGCTAATTAATAATGCGAGGGAGGTTTCTCCGAAACTTGGAAAATTGATCAAAAAGATTGTGCAATTTGCCGTTGAATAATGTCATTGCCATTGCAGTATCTGTTGGAACTATCTATTAACGGTACCGTAGTATGTCTCTCAAGGCCAAATCCTAGACAATAACCTCATTTTCCGTAGCTGTTCGGACTATTTATCGCTTGGAAAAGAAATGGAAACGAAACAACTATCATCTGATTGTAATAAGCCCCGCTGGATAATGCTCCCCTTGAACTAGGATTCCTGTGCTGGACAAGTGGCGATGGACCGGAGGCGTAATTGATGAAGGTAAAGTCCAACGGCATAGGAGATAGATTGCGGTGGGAGGTTACTTTCTTTTGAGACCGGTCTTCACCCTCGCTGAAGAAAACGGGAATCTGCTTCCACAAACATGATAAAACCGCCGTTGAAGAAAGCTTCGATAAGGAAATATACCGCTTGGAAATGGAAGAGAAGGAAATGAAGAGGAAGATGGCGGTATGCGTATCGTAACGAGGCTTTATTAACCATCAATGTCACGCTTCACAATCAGGCTCAATATATTGGGTAGGAATAGAGGGATACTGAAAAATTGAGGTATCAAGAGCAGATGTCTGCGGTTTTTGGAACAGATGTTAAATGGGTTGAGGAGTTTCAGCCTTGTTACTCGAGGCATAATGAGTCTGAAGAAGAGCCAAGTCCATTCCAAGCCCCTTACTCAACGCAGCACGGCAAAGGAGAACGTCGGTGTTAAGGTGGAGGGGTAGGTGAAGAAAAGAAGAGTAACATGTCCACAGAAAGCAAGGTATTCATGGTATCTTTGTGACATCGTTTGAAAGAAGGCTCGAGCTGACTGATGGAGAAGGGACGGTCTGATGATGAGAGCGTTACTCAAAATAATGAGTAGTCAGTGTGGTGATTCTTTCGGGCGACTTCTTCAGATCTTGCGGCTAGTGCACAATGAAGTATAATGTCGAGTTGTAAGTGATGCTTGAAAAGAAATGGGTTTGTTACATATCATTCTAAATATTCTCAGTTTGCACTTACTTGGAATCAAAACTACCGCGAAACTGTCATCGCCTGGGTCTCAGGGGCGCCTATGGAATAAGTCAAGATTCATAAGTTCTTTTTACTCAGCACCCGATCTTCGGCCTGAGTTTCTAGCATTCGAGCTAAAACTTTTGAGGCTGCGTTTGACTTGCGGGCGAACTGGGATTGATCCCAATCGTCGCCATCGTCCAGATAGTCGGACGAGTTGAAGGGCGCTTTGTTATCCATTTCGTTCGTTGACCACAGCGAATGTTGATGCCTCTTAAGGTACCCTTAGATGAATATTAACATCCCAGACGAAGAGAAGAGAAGACAAATTGGCAAATCTCAGTAAGAAAGGAATAGAAGGAATGGTGAAAATGAGGGGTGCTTACCCATACCAGTTCAGAACAGGAAGGAATGACCCTCAACCTCCAAACAGGAAAGTACCATGCCCAACACAGTCAACTTGCAAAGCTTGACTACTCGACGACATCATCAGAGCGATAGATATGAGGGAATATTTGTGTGTTATGTTGGGGTAGTCGGGGAGTCGCGTTTTTTAGACCTTTGTTGTGTTAATGAGCGTTTAATAATCATTGGAAGGAGGCACTTTGAGATATACCGAATTATGAGGTAAAGGAAGTAATAAGGAGAGAGTTTAATACACTTCATGAGAGGTATATGTGAGAAGTTGAAAAGCCGGAGCGGATATACTCAGGGTGGAAGGGTGATTCTTCCTAGGAGTCATCCTAGAGGGGTGGCTTCTTTTAGCTATATAGGGAAGGATCCAAGCAGTCGGATAGGGATTCTAACTCGATTCAGCTAGTCGAATCACTTGACCGAAGCCTCGGAACCTCTCACGGAAAAGGCGTGAACCTCTCATATAGGCTACAAAAGCTCTGCTTCGCTCCGCAGACTTAGAGAGGTAAAACCTCTATAAGAATATAAATGTGATCGATAGATATGAAAATGAAGAAAACAAGATGTGTTACTACACTTTTAGAAAGAAAGAAACAGTATAGAATAAAAATTGAACAGCTCTGCTTTCCTTCGCAGACTCGGAGAGATAAAATCTCAGTAAGAATATAAGAGAAGAATGAACGTGGTTGATATGAAAATGAGAGGACAAGTATGTGTTACTACACTTTTAGGAAGAAAAAGTATAGGGTAAAAATTGAAAGCTCTGCTTAAATCCGTAGGCTCAGAGGATAAGACCTCGAATAATGTTAACCGAGGCCTTTGTGGACTTGCAAACTGACAGCTTCTTCGCTTCTGAAGCCATGATGGTCTCTTTCTTGACTGATACCTGGAAAGCGAGAGGAAAGCTTCAAACAAAAGAAACAAGGTTCATCGAATCCCAAGGCTCTGAAAGGGCATATTCTGCCATGTGTTGTCGTCTTCGTCTTTCGTCAACTGACCTTCGTGGTCGCCTATGTAGTCTATACACAATTCATCAAAGTATTCGACCGTCTTAAGCCGTGCTTGTGACACGTATGTCTTCCAGTCGCGGGTACTTCACGGCAATTTTTGTATCACCGAAGTCCAACATCCGATCTAGAACGTTCTTGATGCTGGATTTGAGGGAAACATCTTGAAGTGGCCATACACCGACCGGCAATTGGAATATTCCATACTGGCTATATCCGTGATGTTGACAGCAAATATCAATCGACTGTGCTCATACAAGAGGGACAGAGAAAGGTTACTCCGATGAATCATATAAACTCTAAGTACTCTCAGTGAATACTTTTCGTATATATAGGTACTGGGGAGTATATATTATAATTTCCTTGTTCTGTTTGTGGTCGTATCAGTGAATAATGAAGAGTAAAGGGCATACCAGGGAATAACCAAGGCTCGAGTATTCTCGACGTCTAACCAAGATAAATTGGTATCTTGTTATATATACTATAACCGTTAGGCGTGCATCTGTTTGGTGGGTGGTGGGTCAGGACAGCGATGAATAGTATGAAATCCCCCAAAAAATTATTGTAGCTTGATGCTGCTTGCATACAGTGGCAGTAATCGGCGCCCTGGGCGAAATAAAGAGGTTGCAATTCTCTGTTGCTCACGCACGTGCGGTCAAGAAGCCAGGTGACAACGTCTGAAGAGTCTAAACGGTCATTCGCTCCCTTACCATGGACATCTAGTAGGAAAATCTCCATATATCCATCATAGAAAGGGGAAAGAAGGGGCAGTCCATGCCCGTGGTCCAGAAACGACTCAACAGAAGCAAATTTTTCATCATCATTATCAACCCCAACGTCAAGATATATATTATATGTCTTATCAACCAGGGTTGTATATGAATGTTAAAGCTGGGCAAGGTGGAGCAAGAGATGATGTAGACCAGAGAACTCTTGAAGCTAGAAGGAGATAGTTATCGATTGCCCGTAAGCACATATCGTAGGATGATGTTCAAGGAAGGTTGTAATCAGTTCGAAGAAGAAATCCGAAAATTATGATGATTTAAATAGTTGATCGTAGGCAGGATTAAGAGTGAATTATAGATATATTCACTTTAGGCAAAGAAATCCTTGTAGTGAATTTCAGGTAGAATTAAGAGTGAATTTTGGATATATTCACTTTAGGTAAAGAGACCTCTCGTGGTGAATTGCAGGTAGGATTAAGAGTAGTGAATTGCAGATAGGAGCTACTGAGGAATTTGGCGGCTTGTCTAACTAACAGCTTCTTCGCTTCCTCGCTTCTTCGTTTCTTCGCTTCTTCGCTTCTGGAGTCATGATGGTCTCTTTCTTGACTGAAACTTGGGAAGTGAGGGGAAAGCTTTATCCGAACTCCGAGTTTCGCCTAATGTTATTGGGCAGGTTCAGCTTTATGCTTAAGACTAGGCCCACACTTTCCCCAGACTTCGTCCTCGTCTTCAAGCTTGTTGACTCGAAAGTTGAGACTTTGACGGGATGGCCACGGTATACCTGCCTAACGTAGCGATTACCGAAAGTGGTCTTGATTTACGAGCAAGAGGCACTGAGGGGATTCCATAGCTTCGGGTCTTCGATCAGGGTCTTAGGCCTTTAGAATGTCCGACTCTCCTCTCCCCGCAGCATGCAGCTTCGCTATTTTTAAACAGCGTTTTATCCTTGAAGAGGGATGCATGCGAAGAAATAGAAGAAGAACAGAAGTATACTTACATGACCCTGTTCTCTTACATATATTCATCTAAGTTTCTGTCGCCTTAACACCATAGAGTCTTGTTCAATTGCATTTGGCAATCTCCCAGCCATGGCCCCGAACATTGCAACGAGAACGGACTTGGTCCCAGGAACCGTTCATCTAGTCGATGTCTCGGGCGAAGGCCAGAATGCAAGACATGCCAAAGACAATAAAGATATCGTTCTGGTTCCTCGACCGAGCGCTGACCCGGAAGACCCATTAAACTGGAGTCGCGGCCGCAAGATGTGTGCCATCGCAATGGTATACATTTTCACCCTTGGTGTCGGTATCCCGACCACTCTGCAATATAGCGTTCTTGCAGATATTACCCACGACACGGGGATTACGACCGATGAGCTGGTTCGGGGGACCGGATTGATGTTTTTGTTCCTGGGATGGGCATGTTTGTTTTGGCAACCTATTGCTATCACGTACGGCCGACGGGGTGTTTACGTTCTCTCCTGTTTACTGTGCGTGCCGTTGATGGTTTGGACGGCATATTCCAAGACGGCGGGAGAATGGTATGCGCATCGGATTCTTTTAGGATGCGTTGCGTCACCCATTGAATCGCTTCCCGCCATTTCTATCCCCGATCTATTCTTCGCGCATGAACGTGGGACTTGGATGGGAATATACGTCTTCATGTTATTCGGCTCGAACTTTACTGCTCCGCTTGTTGCAGGCTGGTTTGACGTCGCCTTTGGCTGGAGGTGGACAATGCATTTCGGTGCCATGATCTCTGCATTTGCGGCCGTCATTCTTTTCTTCTTCATGGAGGAGACTATCTATATCCGCTCAACGGTCGAAGGAGAGGAGCTTGAAACCCCGTCCCTGGACAAATCGATAGTTGCACAACCCGACGAAAAGAAAACATCAGCAGACGCAGAAGGTCCCCATCTAGAAACCACCCAAACGTCCTCGTCCTCCTTCCCCCCTCCGCAAACCTACCTCCAAAAACTCCCCCTCTTCCACCCAAAACCCAACCGCCCAACCAAAAAACAAATGTTCACCATGATGTACCGCCCTCTCCTCATCTTCTTCCTTTTCCCCTGCACAACCTGGTCCGGCTTCCTCTACGGCATAAACCTATCCTGGTACAACGTCCTAAACGGCACCGCTTCCCCAATCCTCTCTTCAGCACCCTACAATTGGTCTGCCGGTCTAGTTGGAACCGCCTACATCGCACCCATCATCGGCGCAGCTCTCGCAGCCGTCTGGTCCGGTGTCGTGGCCGATAAATTCGCAATCTACCTCGCACGCAGGAACAAGGGTGTCCGAGAACCGGAGCATCGTCTCTGGCCGCTCGCTGTTTCGGGCGTGATTTCCACTGCGGGCCTCATAACCTGGGGAGTGGGCGCCTCCTTCGGCGTGCACTGGGTAGGTCTAGAGTTTGGACTTGGGATGCTAGCCTTCGGGTGCATAACCGGTGGATCGATTGCGATATCATATAACATCGACTGCTTCAAGGAGATAGGAGGGGAGTCAATGATGACTGTTATTATTATTCGGAATACGTTGGGGTTTGGGTTTAGTTATGCGATTACGCCTTGGGTTGAAGGGCAGGGGTTACGGGATTGTTTTGTTACGGTTGGGATGGTGTCGTTGGCCTGTACGGGAAGTTTCTTGCTGATTGTTTGGTTTGGGAAGAGGTTGAGGAGGGTTTCCAAGGATAAGTATTGGGAGTATGTGGCGACAACATCCGTGGGTGGGCTTTAAGGAAGGAGGTTAAGAGTTTTGTTTTTTTGTTATATATAAGGAAGGAGAAGGAGCTTTGTATGTATGTATATTCTTTTTTTCGGTCCATATTACTCCAAACATGCCCTTATCCGTGAATCCATGGTTCTTAATAAGGCCCAGAATATTCCACTGTAGATCAATGTCTGAGATTTTGGAAAAAGGGGGCTGAGAAACTGCACGGCGAAAGGTCACACCTGAATGGCTTGCAGGATTTCGCCATATGATAAGTAAGGGGTGAAAATAGATGACATCGCTTCACATCCGATGACCCCGGATGTATCCGTACTTCAGAAGCTGATCCTGGGAAGGACTCTTGATGCCTCCTTTTGCGGCTATGTAGATCATCGCGATTCTAAGCAACAAGGATCAATCAGAGAAAGGGTGCTCGTTGTCGCTGATTAGTCGAAATTTGAACGAGATTTGACGAAGAATCAACCATCAATTTAGGTATCACAATAGATGATCTGGTTATGAATATATACTTCACAGCTAGATAAAGTAAATGTACATGCAGGTTTAAAGATCCGAGATGGAGGAATGATGCCTGAGGCAATCTGTGCGAAATTCGAATAGAATCCATGAGAGCGCACATATCATCTTCATAGGACACAGAGACTTTTTTGGCTTCCTATGAAGATATGAATGACCGTAGCATCCAAAGCAGTCGTGGAAAGATTTTTAACTATGTAGAAACAAGATAACCGAAAAAAAATGCTTTCGAATAACTGTTTGACCTTCCACCTTATCAGGGTGCGGCGATGATTTTTCCCCCTCCCCCCCAAGAGCTTCCTCCTAAACTTCCCCGGCAACTATGCTTGAGCAAGAAAAGTGAATACGCTGACCGGCCCACAAAAGAATTAATAATAGAGAAGAAGAAAACAAACCGAAACCGCCGTTTCGAAACCTCGGGCCTATCGAAGGGATGTCGATGGGATGGCCGAAGTGGGATGACTTGTGTGCCGAGAATAAATGCAGAAAGGAAAAGACGACAAAAATGCGAGAAAATAAATGCGGGTATCGAAGATGAGTCTTCGTGATGGGGTCACGAAGAGTCGGGTGTGCTATGATCGTTTTAGGTAGGAGAACGAATGTTAAGTAAACGGTTTCTGTCCCCATACACAATGGCTGTAGCTGTCGTTAGCAACTTTGGATTATTTGTCTAGGGGAGTATTGGCTGCTTCTTACCCAACAGTGTATACATGATAATCCATATTTTTCAAATCATTTCTTACCCCAGCGAGCTGGGCCTGGACCATCGTGTTGTTCCAGCCCATTGCTCTTGTAAACAGGGCTAGCGCATATGGTTCGACAGACTCGAGCATCACCATCTGCATGTAGCGTCCCATTCTTCTCTGCTTCCGATCTGATGGCCATGGCGACAGTGGTATCTTGCGTTTGTCTTCGGCAACGTTCGTGAAGCCCGCGGCTTGGACATATTCCTGAAATTTGGGTGAGACATTCATCAACTTGCCGAACGATTCGGAGGCTTCGCTTAAGAGCGTCTGATACTGATGATAAGCTGAGTATTCGGGAAGGCTGTTATCATCGGTTGACGCCCAGGCTTCGAAATCAAGGACTTCGACGAAACCTCCCGGGTTCAAGTTCTCGTATGCTTGTTGCAACAACTTCGGCCAATCCCCTATGGCGCCGCCCATACCGCGAATATGTACATAGTCAAACTTATGAGGGAACTGCCATTGGTTCTCAGCGTCGTCGATCTCGAAGCGCAAATTCTCGGGGACGTAGCCGGGTTGTATCGCAGACAGGTCGGTAGCTATGACATCTGTTTCGGTGTGCAAGTCCGCGAAATCGATGGCCCACTATTACGAAAAAATAATGAGTCCAGGTTCGGTTCACTCAAGCGGGATAATATAAGATTCAACGCACAATTCCCGTTCCACATCCAATGTCAAGAGCGGCTCCGACCCTCTCCGGGAGAGGGGCACGATAGAGCTCGCCGTCATAGGCAAGAAGAAAGTTGTGGTGCATCATATCCAAGCGATCCTGCTCTGCCTCGTCGTTCGGCATGGGATATTCGCCTGCATGGTAGGCATGATATCGTCTGCCGTTCTCATACCTGCAGAGAGTGGACTTTTAGTTGCGGGATAAGAGGGGAAATCGCATTAAAGAGAGCGACAAAAAAGACTCACTCATAATCGAGAATGCTCGCGGTCAAGGAATATGTGTCTTCCTCCATGGATACATATGCGAATTTTGACAGATTTTAGAAAAATAGCTGGTTCGCAAAACTGCGGGTAACAGCAGTTGTTTTGCAGAGAAATTGGTTATTCTAATGTGTGGTGGAGTGGTGTTTAAAAGTGGTCTGCAGGAACCATTTAAAGAATTCCGAGTGTCTGGTTCTGTTGCTTCCAGTTTATCCTAGACTCCGGGGGTCGCCCAAAATGGTGGGACGTATCAAAAATTTGGTAAGAAGTGGCTGAAAATACGGTACCGAGTACGGATAGGAGATTATTTTCTCTGTTACTGGATGTACCGGTACAAAGTCACCCTCTGAACTTTGAACCATGGATGAACGCAGATCAGGACGCGGCTTCCCTTTAGCTTTGCCCACCCTGGTAGATATTGAGGAGCAGTTCTGGAGCTTTCTGTAAGAAATAATCTGTATCTGGCCGTGTATCATAACGACCGTATCACTCCGTTCTAGCGGTCAGCGTCTGCAGAAACCGACGCCATCAGGGAGTATCCGCAATCCATCCTTGGGTTACACACTGATTCCCGTGGCTGACTCGAAAGGCTGTCTTTTTCCGGGGTAGTTAGACTCCGTTAGACTCCTGCTGGCCCAGAAAAAAAGGTTTGAGTCAGGTCACGGTCCCTGCTGGCCAAACTCTGTTGCTTAACGTGGGTCCCACTATTCTGGGGTTGTCACCAATAATTTCCGACATACGCGACACACGAGACCCTTGCTCGCCGATACCAGCTGCATGGTTCTCATCTTTATGCATAGCCGGCATTCCGGGGTTTCGACTCGGATTTCCGAAGTCTCGGTTCGTGACCTATCAGGGTGCGTCTTCTTCCAGATACGAAGTCAAGCTCGAACCCAAAAAAAAAAACACGCCAGGTTGGGATGTGCCCAATGCCTGCACTAATCGCTGATGAAGAACTTCTTCACCTTTTCAGCCATCCACGTAATATCTTGGACGCCGACTCGTAATCGCGAGATTGACATTTTCTGCAGTGGAATACATATGTACGACAGAACAACAAGCATTGAAATCTGGTGAACAGTTTGTTGAAAATATCTGTCTGAGAGTTTGGGTCCCCATATTATTCAGTTTGCGAAGTGGGCTTCTCCTGTCGGGCTAGTAAGCTGGGTTGTCATCGACCGTACATATGTAACTTTGAATACCTGCCTCGTGCGCTTGGCAGGTTTGTGCGACATTCAGCCGAGCATCACCTGCTCATTGGTGTATGTGCGTTATCGACGGCAGGGACTTCGACTGCTTCTTCCTTGTCATCTGCGCACCTGCAATGCAAGTACAATCCACTTGGTATACCGACACAGCCAAGGTGAGGTTTTTGATGATTTATGATCCAAGCACGAAAAGGAAAGCAAACAAATAATTATACTAGCTGATACGATTCAGCTTCGCAATTCGAGGTTCGGTCTGATGATATGCATTGTGAGATTGAGGTCAACATTCCTTCCAATTGTCGCGGTTGTTTTTGACTAATTCCTCGCACATTGATAGATTGTGACCCACAACCGTTGAACGCCAGCAAGGATTGGTTATTTTTAGGTAGAATATGACAGATGAGCGTGGAAGTGCGTGAACCAGCTTTAGCGACGTGTGGATAACAATCCATTCGCACGAACAGAAGAGCGAGCCCGTTGAAGCGCTATGATTTGGCTGCATCGCCTATATACTCCGGACGAACCTCCCACCATTCTGATATATCCACGAAGAGCGATTGCCTCCCAAGTGTGCATATACAACTTGATCTAGTTGCCTTAATTGCATACCCACACGGCAAAGGGACGATCCGGATCACCCGTAATTAACGGCCTGGAGCTCATGGCTATGCGCAGCCTCCGCTCTTCCCTAGGCCACGAGCGGGGGAATCGTACGTGGCTCTTCTTGATTGCTTTTAAATTCTTGGAAGAAATAATGGCGAATTTTGGGCGGATGCGGTATGAAGAGGCGGCATTGGTGATGGGGAGGAAGAAGTGGGGACGGGCGAAGGGGTAAGCACACCAGAACTCGAGTTGGAAGAGCCGCCGAACATGCATATTCAAGAGATATATAAAGGTGAAGGACGATGCCTCGGAGGAGCAGGACTTGGAGTGAAAATATATTCATAAACAAGCAATCAGTCTTATTCACTGAAGTTATTATTGAATTTACTCTGTTAAATTCACGAGCTTCGCTCTTCAGGGATATATAAGTATCCGTTTATCGAACCCACACAACAGGAGAAAATACTCTCTCCCCAACCCAAACATCAGCATAATCGCCGGCTTCATCAACTGAAGTCTGCGTTCGTTGATAACGATTCTAATAATGGAGCCTTATGCCATCATCGGGTTCTCAGCTCGCTATGCCCAAGATGCGAGCGACCCGGAAAAGTTCTGGGAATTCTTGTTGAGAGCACGTCAAGCAACTACCGCTCCCCCGGAGGACCGATTTAATTCGGATGCATTCTACCACCCGGATTCTGAGCATGGTGGAACGGTTCGTTACCCTTAAACGTCCCGCATATGGGCAACCATCATGCTAACCCTACTTTGCAGTCCCACGTCAAGGGCGGCCATTTCTTGGCCGAGAACCCCCTGGCCTTTGACGCCGGATTTTTCAACGTCAACAAGACCGAAGTTCTGTCGTTGGATCCTCAACAGCGGATTGTGATGGAGAATGTGTATCATGCCCTTGAGAATGGTGAGACCTGATACCTGACATGGTTTATAAAATACTAACTCAACTTCACTCGATAGCTGGTATCCCCATGGAAAAAGCAATCTCTTCCCAGACTGCCGTTTTCGCTGGCGGCTTCAATCATGACCATATGAATCTTATGAATGCCGACACTGAAACAGCATTGAAACATATACCAACCGGCTCCCAGAATTGTATAATCTCGAACCGTGTTAGTTGGTTCTATGATTTCCATGGCCCAAGTGTCATGATTGATACCGGATGTTCAAGTGGCCTTGTTGCTGCTCACTATGCTGCCCAGAGTTTGAAAGCGGGCGACTGTGAGATGGTAAGCATCCTTAAGCTGTTTGGTTGCCTTTATCGGGTTATATTGACAGAACCATCTAGGCTGTGGTGACTGCTGGCAGTGTCATTACTCACATTGCAGACATCATTGCATTTGGTCATGCGGGGTTCCTTGGTCCAACTGGTAAATGTTTTACCTTCGACCACAGAGCTGAAGGGTATGCTCGCGGAGAGGGAGTGGGAACTATCGTCATCAAGAAGTTATCAAGTGCTGTCAGAGATGGTGATACAATCCGAGCAGTCATTCGCGGATCTGGTGTGAATCAGGATGGCCGTACCCCCGGTATCACTCTTCCTAGTGCGAAGGCACAGGAACAACTCATTCGTGAACTGTATAGGAGTGCATTGCTCGATCCTAAGGACACGAAGTTTGTTGAAGCACATGGGACCGGTACAGCAGTTGGGGATCCCATCGAGGCCGAAGCTATTTCTAAGGCCTTTGCTTCTGAGCATCGCACAGAACCGCTTTATGTGGGCGCTTTGAAGAGTGGTATTGGGCATCTTGAAGGTATTGCAAAAAAATTTCTTTTAAACGTGACTGAATATTGGCCTGAGCGAAAAGTCCCATCCACTAATACATCACATAGGTGGCGCGGGAATCGCAGGAATTATCAAGGCGATCCTCATTTTGGAGTCTGGCATCATACCTCCAAATGTTAATTACGAAAAGGTCAATCCGAACATTCCGAAGGAGGAGTGGAATATTGATTTTCCTACGAAATGTATCCCTTGGCCTGAACCAGGAATGCGTCGGGTCTCAGTCAATTCGTTTGGCTTTGGCGGGACCAATTCACATTGCATTTTGGATGATGCGTACCATTTTCTTAAAGGCCAGGAACTTTCGGGTATTCACAATACTCGTGTGCTGGTGCCGACGAATCATGAAATTGGCCAACTGGTCAAGTCACCCGGAAGCTTGTCCCATGATAAATCATATTGCAATGGCGATAAGCCTTATACTAATGGTGTTAATGGTGTTGCCAATGGTACCAGTCCTCACACCAATGGCAATGTGCCTTATTCTAATGGCCATACCAACGGTGATAAGCCCCATTCGAATGGCGAGGCAAAGACCGGGGCCGCAACTCCCAGGATATTTCTCTTGTCCGCCTTCGACAAGGAAGGCTTGAAACGGGTCGCGTCTGATCTGAGCAGCTATCTTGCACCCAGACGCTCTTTACCATTGAACGCTGCGGAGGATCTTCTGACCGACCTTGCCTACACACTTTCCGAAAAGAGGTCGAAATTTCGATACAAGAGCTATGTCTTAGCAAGCTCCATCCCGGAGCTGGAAGAAAATCTGTCTAACGATAAAACTCTCTCCAACCCCGTAAGCTCTCGCAATGAGCCGAGAATTGGCTTTGTCTTTACTGGCCAGGGTGCCCAATACCATGGAATGGGCAAACAGCTCTTGATATACCCCGTTTTCCGTAAGAGCTTGGAGGAAGCGACCGCATACATGAGAACACTTGGAAGTTCATGGTCTCTTATAGGTATGTGGTCGACTCCTTTCAAAAGGCCTATGCCATGACTAATTGCGATTTAGACATTCTTGCTGGAGAGCAGGACGAATCACTAATTCATACCCCCGCCATCACTCACCCTTCTTCCACTGCTCTCCAAATTGCTCTTGTTGAGCTCTTAGCTTCTTGGAACATCCATCCTGCTCGTGTCGTCGGACATTCATCGGGGGAAATTGCCGCTGCATATTGCGCCGGTAAAATATCTCGCGAGGCAGCTTGGAAAGCTTCATATTATCGCGGGTACGTCTGCTCATTGCCGAAAGATGTCAAAGGATCTATGATCGCGGTCGGCCTGGACCAGGAGAAGTTGCGGCCCTATATGGACAAGGTACATGCGAAGTATCAAGGAGAGCTCGTTATTGCCTGTTTCAATTCCGCAAGGAACAACACCGTATCCGGCGATGAAGTGATGATCGATGCTTTGAAGGAATTACTTGATGCTGAAGATATCTTCGCACGCAAGCTGAAGGTCCAAGATGCCTATCACTCGGCCCATATGCGCGCGGTTGCCGATGAGTATTTGCAGTCGATGGGTACTCTCCCGCCAGGAAAGTCTCCCAGTACTAGCAGTGACATCCAGATGTTCTCCACCGTGACAGGAAAGAGGGTCGAAGATTCCGGTCTCGACGCCTCATATTGGGTCGATAATATGGTATCGCCCGTTCGTTTCACGGGTGGGCTGAAATCTATGCTGATACAGCCAAACGAAAATGGGGTAGACGCTCGCCCGTCGGACAAGGTCTCCATTGATGAGATAATTGAAGTTGGCCCCCATTCAGCTCTGGAAAGCGCAATTAAGGATATGATCTCTGCCGCTGCTTCTGGATCCCCGGTTTCCTACATGTCCGTCCTTAATCGTCGTTTCGCTGACATCAGTACGACATTGAATGCCGTTGGGAAGTTAACTAGCAAGACAAGCCCAGTCAATGTGTTTGAAGCTAATCGTAGCTTCAATGGGCAAGAGAGATGTCCACAACTTCTGGTCAATTTGCCTCAGTACTCTTTCAACCATGACGAAAAGGGATACTATGAGAGTAGGCTGAGCAAAAATCTGCGTTTTCGGGAATTCCCACGGCATCAGCTGTTTGGTGCACCGGTGCAGGATTGGAACCGACAGAATCGAAAGTGGCGACACTTTCTCAGATGTTCTGAGAATCCATGGCTGAAGGACCATGTGGTAAGTCTCATACTCGGAGCGTTAATGCATATTGTTCGTTCTAATTATTTCAATCTAGGTTACGGAGCATAATGTCTTTCCTGCAGCTGGCTATCTGACCATGGCGATCGAGGCAGTAAGACAAGTTACAGGCGACGTCGTTGAGCTAACAGGATTAAGATTTAAGGACGTGTCCATAAAAACGGCTCTCGTGGTTCCTGACACGAAAGAGGGTATCGAGGTTTCCCTGTCTATCCTCCCCGTGAACGAGTCCAACCTTTGGCAGTCTACCGTGTGGAAATGGTTCCAAATATCCTCTTACACCCCGGCCTATGACGATTGGGTTGAGCACTGCTCGGGATATATTTCTATCGAATACAAAACTCCCGTAGATCCGGTTGAGAATGGTCGTGAGAGCGAAGCCGCAGAACGAGCCTGGAAAGAAGCAATGGATCAAGGTGCACAGAGTTGCCCGACACCCATGGATGTTGGAAGACTCTATGACAACTTCGGGACGATTGGCCTTAAATATGGAGCCCTTTTCAGAAACTTGTCTGATATCACGGTGAGCGGTCGACGCGCGGGGACGATATCGGGTGAATCAAAAACCCCCGACTTGGCGTCTGCGATGCCGAAGGGATTCGTTCACCCGCACCTGATCCATCCTGTCACTTTGGACAGCATGTTTGTCGCTGGACTTGTGGCTATCTGTGATCACGGAGGTCATAATGTTTTGAACCGACCGATGGTACCGACATACGTCAAGGAAGCTTGGATTTCTGCAGACACCAAGTCTGAGGCAGGAAGCAACTTTCAATGTTACGGAAAAGCCTCCCAGGAAGCATACAATGCCTATAACTTTGATATCAAGTGCTCGGACCAACCCACTGGTGAAGCACGCGTTTCGCTTTCGGGAGTTCGCTTCACGCCGCTATCTGCTGAGAATGCCATGGATGACACACAGCAGATCGGTTATGCGATGGACTGGGTTCCTGAAATAAATATGCTGGAGACATCAGAGTTCCGCGACTTGGTATCAGTTACACCGTCGGCAGTGTCTGACGGACCGCAACGAAATCTGTTCGAACAGCTGCAACTGGTATCCGTGCTTCTGATTTCTGATGCGCTTGTTGATCTCAAGGCCTCACCTGCCACGTCTCTTGAAGGCCATTTCCAAAAGTATTACGAATGGATGAAGCATGTTACTGCTGATCTCATAACAAGCTCTGTTCCCCATGTCTCATTTGACACTTGGAGGAAATATTCAGAGAATCCAAAACTGAAAGAGGAACTTTACCGAGCTATATCATCGTCAACAGACCTGGACGGAGAACTTCTAGTTCGTATGGGACGTAATATCGCTTCTGTTTTGCGAAATGAAGCCGACCCACTGTACCTGATGTTCGGTGAGGATGACATGATGTCCCGCTATTACGAAGAGCTCATTTACCACGGCGACGCTGCGAAAGATTTGGACTCATACATGGAACTCATGGGTGATAACTGCGATGGAATTGAAATCCTTGAGATAGGTGCCGGAACCGGGGCCTTCGCAAAACTCCTTTTGAATGCCCTAGCTCCAAGATCAGCAGATGGGGAGAATGCGGATAGTCCAAGCAAAATCGCGGAGTTTACCTTTACAGATATTTCACCCAGCTTTTTTTCAAAGGCAAAGGAGAAACTTGAGAAATGGGACGACATTCTTACCTTTAAGAAGTTGGATATCGGAAGTGACCCTGGAGCTCAGGGCTTTACTGCTGGAAAGTATGACTTGATCGTCGCGAATAATGTGCTCCATGCCACACCAGATCTTCAGGCAACTCTCCAAAATGCTCGATATTTGTTGAAACCTGGTGGGAAGCTGTTGGTCCAGGAAGTGACAAGACCCGATATTGTGTGGCCTTCACTTATATTTGGTTTGCTACCTGGATGGTGGCTGTCTGCAGAACCCACCCGCAGATGGTGCCCTCTTATCGCGCCGTCTCAATGGGACGGTTTCCTTCGTCGTTCAGGATTTTCGGGAGTTGACCTCGAGATACCAAATTCACGATTTCCCGAGTTTGCGAAGTTAAACAGCATGATTTCCACTGCTGTCCAGGATCGTTCTGACAAGGACGGCCTTCCGGGAGATGACGTTTTAATTCTTTGCCATGACTCCGGTTTAGGACACGATCTTGCTTCCAAGTTAAAAGATGAGCTTATGGAGAACCTCGGTATTGCCAACTGTGCTCTGGTGCAACCATGCGAGCTCGACGGGATGTATACTGCAAGCACAATATGTATATCTCTCCTAGAAGTTGAAACCCCCCTTTTCTTTGATATTTGCGAAAACGACTACAATAATATCCGGGGTCTCCTTTCGATTTGCAAAAGGTTGATATGGGTGACGGCGGACCCAAGAGCCCAACCAGTGTTTAATATGAGTACTGGCACGATCCGGACAATCCGATGGGAACGTGTTGCGGAAAGCCCGAATCTTATTACCCTCGCGGCCGCTGACTTGAGCTGTTCTAAACCATCGATTGATTCTATCTTAAAGATATTCCGTTATCAATTCTTGACTGGGCAGACCAAGCACGGAAACGCCGAATATCTTCTGCGCGACGGCTTGACCTATACTAATCGCGTCAAGAACCATCCCAAAGCAACCGATTTCTTGCGTTCACAGTTCTCGACTCCCAGTGCAAAGATGATACCATGGGAGGAGGTGGGACGCCCAGTTAAACTTCAGAATATGGCTCCGGGAGTTCTCACTGGGTTGCAATGGGTGACCGACACAGCTGTTACTGCGCCAATGGGAGACTCTGATGTTGAGATTAATGTCTGTGCTGTTGGACTCAATTTCGTGGATCTTTTAACTGTCATGGGTGAAGTACCTGGGGATGTCATCGGGAGAGAAGCCGCAGGAATCATCACCAGGACCGGACCATCCGTTGAGCAGTTCCAACCTGGCGATCGTGTGGTCTATCTTTCTGACTCCGCTCAAAAGGGAACATTCCAAACCCACGGCAGGGCCCACCAATCCCTAGTCACAAGAATTCCTGACGATATGAGCTTCACAGACGCTGCAGGGCTGCCAGTTATCTACGCTACCGTTATTTACAGCTTGACGAATGTAGGTAGACTGGTTGCCGGGGAGAGGATTCTTATTCATTCCGCGGCCGGTGGCGTCGGTCAAGCTGCCATCCAATATGCCAAGGCAATCGGGGCCGAGATCTTTGCAACTGTCTCGACTCCCGAGAAAATGGAGTTCCTCACGAAAGAACATGGTATCCCTGAGGATCACATATTTTCAAGCCGAAACATGACATTTGTTCAGGGCATTATGAGAATGACTGAGAACTCTGGTGTTGATCTGGTCCTAAACTCCCTTTCCCGAGAGGCTCTTCGGCAGACCTGGGAGTGCGTTGCGCCATTCGGTCGGTTCATTGAGATCGGTAAGAAGGATCTACAAGCAGGGGGTAAACTTGACATGACCCCCTTCATTCGCAACATTACATTCACCGGAGTGGATTTGATCTCTCTCGCGGAATGCAAGCCCAAGATAGTTGGAGAGCTTCTCAGCGAGACCATGCGCTTATGGACAGAGAAGAAAATCAAGGGAGCAGCTCCGACAACTGTTTTGAGTTACGCCGAACTTGAAACCGGGCTCCGTTTGTTGCAATCGGGGAAGAATATGGGCAAGATTGTTTTTGCTCCGGGCAAAAAGGATATTGTTCCTGTTATTCCTGAGGTTCAAACCCCACACAGGTTTGAGCCCAGTGCATCCTATGTCCTCGCTGGGGGCCTTGGAGGGCTTGGAAGAAGTATAGCCCAATGGATGGTGTCTCGGGGTGCAAAGAATTTGATATTCTTGTCACGAACAGGAAAGCTCACGCAACCAGTTCAAGACATGGTTTCCAGTCTGGAGCTCAAAGGTTGCCAAAGCCGAATCTTCGCTTGTGATGTATCTGATATTGATTCTCTGCGATCGACCTTTGAGGAATGTCAGAGAACCCTTCCCCCGATTAAAGGATGCATTCAATGTTCGATGGTGTTGAAGGTGAGTAATTTGAAACCCACGTTTACGAAAAGTAAGCTATTTTGAGAACAATGAGAACTAACAGTGTTGTAGGACGGAGCCTTTGAGAATATGACGCACGAAGACTGGGCAATGGTAACCAAACCAAAGGTCAAGGGCTCACTAAACCTTCACGAAGCCTTACCCGAAGACCTCGAATTTTTCCTCATGCTCTCCTCGGTAGGCGGGATCATGGGTTCTCGAAGCCAGGCGAACTATTCTGCAGGAAACACATTCCAGGATGCTCTTGCCAAACACCGTGCATCGAAGGGTCTACGCGCAGCCAGTCTCGATCTCGGACCTGTCCTATCCGTTGGCTTCGTAGCCGAAAATTCGAAGTATGCTCAGCATTCTACGAAAAATATGATGACTATGCGGGAAGATGAAGTTCATGCGATCGTGGAATATCTCATCGATCCACGAAACGCTTTAACAGAAAGCACATGCCAGGTTATCTGTGGTTTGGCTATGAGAAAACAGTTTGAAGACCGCGGGATGCCTCCACCAGAACCTCTCAACTATCCCCTCTTCGCGCTGTTCCAGAGCAAAAATCAATCCCAGCAGCAAGGGTCGCAAGCGACGGATACTTATAATGTCGAAGCTCTCCTCGGGCAAGCCAGGTCCAAGGAAGAGGCGACCGAGATTATTTCAAACGGCATACTCAAGAAACTATCCGTGCTTCTCAGCGTGGCTGCCGATGAAGTAGATCCTGACAAGTCGATCCGTGCGAATGGTGTGGATTCACTGATTGTGATGGAGTTCCGGGCCTGGTTGGCCAAGGAAGTAGGAGCTGAGTTGCCCCTTCTCGATATTATGGTTGGAGGTAGTATCGTTGAGTTGGGTCAGAAGGTGGCTTCTGTGAGTAGGTTTGTTCAAGGTATTTCTTAAACAGAATGAGGAGCGTCACGGGATAGGAAGTAGGTTGTTGACACTAAATTGTTTTTTTCTGTCAGGGGATGTGTTTTGGATATATGAGGATTCAGCACATAAATTGATTGATTGATTGCTACAGAGCGCTAACGGCTGTAATGAAGAGATATCCCAGTTTATATAATACTAGATAGGACACTAATGCCACTCATTTAAAACATCAGCGATGAAGTTCTTGATCCTAAATATATGTTAGTTGCTGGAGAAGCTCGAGTCTCAATATCTTGAAATAGAGAGACAACTCTCTAAATTCATACTATTATGAAAAATAGAGAATCAAAAGGAAATCAATCAATAAATTACTTTAAAACATACTCGGGTAAATTCCATTCTGCAATGCCTGCGTTCTACCAGCACTCAGCACTCTACGTAGACTGTAAGGCAACACAGCGTGAACGAACATACAGTACATCTCACACGAGAAAATGAAGAGCTATATATCCAATAAATTGTACGAAGATGTCGATGCAATTGGGAGATTTATACCTCATAATCCAGAGAATCCCGGTCCCTTTCTCGTAGGTCACCGACGAGAGATCGAGGCGGCGAATAGGTCTAAGCAATCTGTCCTACCCCCAGCCCCAGCTTCTCCTTTTATTCCTAGGAGAAAGGTTTGATGAGATAAGAAATATTGCCTCTAGAATATAGCTCAACTAATAATTGATTCCATGTACTACAGATCTATGTACACATAGATCTAATGCAGCAAAAAAATAGATAGATGGGGTTACATCGCTGAGTAGGCATTTTCTTGGGAAACTGGGTACCTACCTAAATGCATCTAGAACAAAACTAGATAATATTAGTAAATGTGTTCTTCGTCTGATTGTTGAGTAGTGTGTCATGCTGTAATCCCAGGTGAGCTGTTGTACCACGTTGAGAGGCTTTAGCTGGGTGCTTTTGTAAAAGGGGTTGGTTTGTTGGGTGGGTAGATGTTTTGGAATTTGGGGATGAGATAGGTATGGCATTGGAAAGGTCTCGTTCTTCCTTCCTTGAACGGCTTGTCTACCTATTCGCCCATCACCCTCTCGTCAGCTTAGCCACGCTCACCTACCCAAAAAGAAGGAAAACACCGAGAGATGAGGAAAGGACTATACGCAGTGTAACAAAGTAAAGCAAAAGAAAGAAGTACAGCATATCATGCTGTGAACGAGAGATATTTCGCCCCAGCCTTTCGGGTTGACATCTATATCTCTATATATTTAGAACGGAAATACCGAATAACGGCACTACGCATGCATATCATGCATTCAGCCTTTCTCCCAGGGAGATACAGACCCAGAAGTTTAAAATTTGGCTTCATGGGTGTATGTAGGTCATGATTAGGTATGGTCATGGGCTGATATCGTGTGATAGAGGTAGACCATTTCTAGTAAACATGATGGCATAGGGAGTACAAGGAAGGCGAAGCACAGCTATCCGAGATCATTCCCTTCAGCCTCATAGGCAATGAGATATTTTATTCGGATCGCTCGTTCCGTTCTTTGCTATCACCAGGTAGGGGTGAGAGGGCTGGATGAACCAGGGCGAGAACGGAGTAAGGAGAAACCCGATGCAGCTATCTTCCTAGTATGCTTTCGTAAAAGGGACGTCCCGTGAGACAGGTAGAAACCTTATGAGACTTTGTATCTGGGAAGTCTCCCTTCCCATGGTAACATCCATCGGTATAGATCTATCCCATTACCATGAACTGCTGTCGGCTGGCGCAATGAGCGCTTGAGCTGCTTGTGTAATGAATGCATACACATTTGTCCCTTTTTTGAGAAATATTCACCCCGAAAGTAGGACACTCTGGAGTTGAGACATGGTGGAGGGAATTGAAGGTAAAGAAAATAATAATGATAAATTGAGTTGCGACTTCCATTTGCAAACTTTTCGTGTTGAATTGGGTTTCAATTAATCCCAGTAACGCCATCCAGATAATGAAAGAAAAACTATCCATACTGATGTGATATAATCCCAGTGCATATAGGTTTCCCTTCTTGAACAAAAGAAAAGGCAGATAAGAGAAAAAGCGAATGAGAGAGGCCAAAAAGAAAGAAGCCCCGTCATATTTATTATCCCCGTCGTAAGCGCTCCGTTTAAAATGGAATAAGAAAAAAAAAAAAATCAATTGTCGTTCCTGAAATCTATCATGTTGTCGCTCAAACGCCGTTGCCATTTGCCTGCTCACTCGTCCCATTAGCCTGGGATTTTTTGGCGGCTCTCCTGGCGCGGACACCATCGGCGAGATCTTCGAGAACGTCAACTGTCATCTCCCAGTTGATGCAGGCATCGGTGATGCTGACGCCCTTGACCAGGCCAGAGGGACCTTCGGCGGGGACCTTCTGGTTGCCCTCGTAGATATTTGACTCGATCATAACGCCAATGATTGCATCTTCACCATTGCGAAGTTGGTCGCTAACGGTCTTGGCGACATGGGGCTGGTTCAAGTGGTTTTTCTGAGAGTTTCCATGCGAGCAATCGACCATGACGATCTCACGCTGCTTCTTGCCCTGTAGAGTCTTGCGGGCAGATTGGATACTATCGGCATCGTAGTTCGTGCCCCTGGTGCCACCACGGAGGATAACGAAACCATGATCATTCCCAGAAGTCTTTGTAATGGCTGCCAGACCTTGCTTCGTGACACCCAGGAAGTGATGGGGGTTAGCTGCCGCACCAATGGCATCAATGGCAACGCCAAGGTTCCCGTCTGTGCCGTTCTTGTAACCGATAGGGAAACTCAGACCAGAGGCGAGCTCACGGTGTAACTGTGATTCCGTGGTACGAGCACCAATGGCTCCCAGAGAGATTAGGTCTGCTAGGAACTGTGGTGAGATGGTGTCGAGCATCTCGCTGGCAATGGGCATGCCAAGGCTGTTTAGGTTTGCGTACAACGTGCGGGAGATCCGGAGACCCTTGTTGATGTTGAACGACTCATCGATATCGGGATCGTTGATGAGGCCCTTCCACCCCACGGTTGTACGAGGCTTCTCCAGGTAGGCACGCATGATAATACAAAGATCAGATGATAGCTTATCTGAGAGGGCCTTTAGTCGCCGAGCGTACTCGAGAGCTGTAGGCGGATCGTGGATCGAGCATGGCCCGCAGATGACTAGGAGACGGTCATCACGCTGCTGGATAATCTCGATGGCTTGCTTGCGGCCAGATTGAACTGTGTCGCGGGCAACGGTAGACTGGTTTCCAACTTAGTATTCTATCAAGAGTATACCGCTATCCATGAGGAAGCTGCATTGGGTCGGCCTTTCGGAGGAAACTGCCAGGTGTGACTCACAGCAGAAATCTCATTCTGGAGGAACTGCGGAGGAAGTAGAGGGTCATAGCCAAGGACTAGAAGGACATTGTCAGCGTCAAGATCAATATGAGAGATAGCTGATGGTTTGCCTACCTCGAGTGTCCTCGTTTACTTCGTCTTGACCTTTAACGAGAGGCATTGCGAAGTGCGGGGAGGTTTGTTGTTTAGTGAGTCAAGTGTCAATGCGAAGTAGAAAAGAGTGTTTTTGAAGTTCAATGGAAAGCGATAGTGATAAGCTTCTCCTAAAGAGAGGATAAATAGATCCTTTATAGGGTGATGCTTCAGCAGACAAGAGTAAGGGATATCAATATGTTGACAGACGAAAGAGAATGAGTCGAAGTGTGTGAGTTGGTTTGATTTAAAAAAGGGAAGTAAGGAAAGCAACAAATAATTCTTTGCACAGCTGATTACCTTGTGAAATTTTCTTTCCTTTTTTCGGTGACAAGTCTGTACGGATATTTGGGTGGATTTTGCCTTGTCGTACAGTAACAATACTAGAATTCTTTTTTGACAGAGATGATGTGCATGATTGGACACGAGAAGACTATTAATTCGAATGGTCTGATTGGATAATAATAATAATAATCAAGGCTTCAACCAATCAGAACTCGTTAAAGTTGATGAAGAAACCAGAGATCCCTGTCCAAAGATAAAATTAGGTCTAGCGCTAAGATTATCTATGTATTAGAACAACATCTTACAATACGTCTATGATCTCACCCATCTTCCCCGATAAGAAGATATAAAAGCAGTTGCTATCGTCGTGAGAAACTTCCTGTCAGGCTGAAGTCTCTCGAAGCTCACGGCGTGCGTTGGGGTTGACCTAAGAAAGCGCTTCAACAATGGTTGCATTGCGCACAACAGATAATATCACCATCAACAATCCACTCCAACCAGGCTGGAAGAAGAGTGCACGCAGAGACAACCAACCAGAACGCACTCTGAATGGTTCTCAAAATTGAAGCCAGCCCACCTCGCATCAAAGAACCATGTAGGACATGGCTGTTCTGCATTGGAACCACGGGCGGGAATTCTACTTCTTTCTATGCTGAAAAGGAGAAAGGAAGATACTCTTCACCCACCACAGCAAATTCGATCCTGGTTCATACACGAGCTGAGAAAAAGATTCGACAGAGAACCCCTCCTGTCTCCCACCACATTTCGCAACAAGATACCAACCATTGGGCCAACGCGCGTGGGAGCGGTAAGGCATCCAACCCCAGACGGGTGGATGTGTGGAACCGAAGAAACTCCTTAGTTTCCCGAATGCTGCAGAAGAAGAAAGAGGCGGAGAAGATACGATGCACTGCATATTTCTTCCCTGTTCTTTGTCGTTTCTTCGCATTTCTTCGCTCCGTCTTCCTTTCTTCTTCTTTTTTCTCGGTCTGAAATCCCTGGCTAACTTGCGAGCAAATAGAAACCAAGCGATTAAACGTCAGATGTTAGGTCGATATGCGTGCAGCTTTTCTTTCCAAAATTATCGCTTGCCCGCCGTACCACCGCTGGCGGATACACCAGTGACAAAAATTGTCCTGAACAAATAATATCTCTAATTCACTCAGCTTCTCCCTCTCCTACCGACCGAAGCTTAAACCTAGCTATCTATGGACTCAAGGACCTGACTGACAGGGCTCTACCTACCGATCTGGGAATACTGTGCTCAATGTTGGGTTCTTACGTATTACCGTCGTCTGACCAGCCTACCTGGGTGTACCCCTATTGGATTGAGTCGATCATGGATGACTTCAACATATCTATTCTTATACACATAGCCTTGACCAGACAATCACATTATCAACGAAAAATCCCGGACTGAGAAGTGCATCAGAGTCGGTCTCTGCTTATCCTCGTCTTTCTAAGCTTATTATAACAACATTCGTTTCGGCATGAATATTCATGACTAGGAATGCACTCTGAAAGTTCCGCTCCTTGTTTCGGGATCAGTGGCACAGGGATCGCTCGAGGCATTTTCTGACAGGATAAGCAAGGCTGAAGCTGATGAGAATTAATCCTCCATATCTGAGAAATACACCCCTAGCCCTCAACCTCCAAATCGGCAACGATTGTGGAAGATTGCTTTTTCAATCTCACAGCCCATTTTCAGCAACCACAAGCGTTTAAACTTCGTAAAACCGCTTCCCTGTGGTACCGGGGAAAAAAAGGTTACATAGACACAATTGCTAAGTTAGACGCCTGAGTGAACTATATCGATGATGTGAGAGCTGAATATCTACCTCCACAGTGCCAAGTCAGGGACGTTCCTCAAAAACCCGTAGGAGTCTTGGCTGCCCAACCTTCTCATGGGACAAGCTCGCCAAGCTTCTACACCTTCTCGGAGTAATTTCCGCCCACCCGAATTAGGGTGTAGCGGGGAAGGGGAACTTGAATGATGGTTTCCGGTTTCACCTTTGAGACACAAAGCTTTCGATGGAGACTTTGGAGAGTTACCGTCTGTGGTTCGCTGTTTTGTTTTCCCCTACTTTTTTTATCTACCAGGGCTTGCTTCAAGGTTACGCTGCGAACTTCAGATGGAGATTTTTTCATGTATAGAAGTGATTATTATCCAATATTTGGATAATTATGGGTGGATTCAGGTCGATTCTTTTTTTACAGATCTTTACTGGAGAGGAAGATCTCTTTTTCCTTTTTCATTCCTCAGGCTCTTGCCTCGAGATATTCTTGTCATTTATTTTCTGCATAAGACCAGTCATTCCATCCTCATCATAGCTCGAATGGAAGTCTCCCAGGTTCACATGTCCAATGGCTATGCAACCAACGATGATAAAACCAACAGCAATTCAACCAATGGCACTCTTATGAGACATGATGCCGTTGTCAGCTTCCAAATCCCGCATTTAGCAGGGAACTATAAGGCTGCAGCAACTACGCCGGCCCGTGCCGCTCTGGCCCTTTTGCTGATATCACACATCAGCTCGACCGGGTTCCTCCTCACTACGATGCGAGACGGAGACCAGCGTTCGCTGCTTTCCGGGAAGAAGTTCAGCCTCAACGGACTTTCGATTGCATCCGGGTCGTTCAAACGTTCAGGACGGCTTTAACAGCATGCAGGTCAGACTCCCTGGCCTAAACATACTCCGCATCCAACATATCGCCCATGTAGACGAGGAGTTTGCACTGCCTCAGAACAAGAGCGTGTCAACGAGCCCGCATCCCGTTGCACTCGCTCCTTCAGAACGAGTTTCAACTATGCCGCAGTCGACCAGGAAACGATCCGGAATGTGTGCCGGCAGGGTTAAACTCACCTCCGAATTTCGAGTGGCCGACATACAAGACATGCATGACATTTGATCTGGAATTTAACAATTCTAGAGAGGGTAAATAAAAGGCTATTACAGATTGCTAATTCCAATATCGATATCAATCATTTCTTCGCACCGACCAAGCGCACAAGCTTTTCCCCGACTGGAGTGTTCTTAGGCGCAATAATCAGCAGCAAAGGCGTCGGTAGACACAATATCAAAATAAACGCCAGCAACGAGTTCGTTCATTCGTACCTCAGCCGAGCGAACATATACGGGGCAGCAACAGGTAGGAATGTACCAAAAATGTATCGTAGCGGCAGAATAGCCGCAATAGCCGAGGCAGATACGTCACCAAAGACAGTTTCTGAAAAGGAATAAATCTCTTGAAACACCGTCACTAAGGTTGTTGCGAGCATGAACAGGTATACACAGACAATAGACAGGTACAACGCGACATTTGCCGCCGCCCGAAATCTGAGGAGGGTACGAAAAGGTTGCACGAAGCGTAGCACTTCACAAGGCAGCATATAAAGAGGAGTTTTCGATTCCGTCGGCGCCACGGGAGAGTTAGAGCGGCCGGCGCCGTTTTCTCTCGTCGACGAAGAATATGGGACAGATAGATCTCCCAAAAAACAAAGATCATGACTAGCTCGACGACATCGGTGAGAATGACTGTAAGCCAGAAGATCCAGCGCCAGCTAAGATGTTGAGTGAGATAGTCATCAATGATTGAGCCAACTGCCGTGCGCACGTGAGATATTAGGCTCGTGATGAACATGACGGCGCATCGACCCTGAAGAGCGAACATGTCGCTCACAATACTAGGGTTTAGACAGATGAAGATGGTGGCTGCATCAGTTAGAAAGCGAAAGATCACAATCATGCCGATGCTGTTGCTAAAGCCGGTGATGACAGTGAAGATGATGAAGAGCGCGTTGTAGAAGTAATAGACGGGCAATCTATCCATACGCTCTGAGAGAGGACCTATTTACAGAGGCGCAAAAACTTCGCCCAAGTCCCAGACGGAGATGTCCACATCTACCATCCGCCTTTGCTTTAGCTCTTCAATAATATCATCGTGATATATGTCCGCAAAGGGAGCCACGCCAGTATAGAGTTCCCAGAAGCATAGACCTAAGGCATAGAGATCATCATTCACTGTGGGTGGCGGTGGTAGTCCGTCCGGATAGTAATGACTGTGGGTGGGTGAGACGTAGTTGACCGTGACATCGCCAGTCTAGTTTTCCGGCTCTTCATTGATAGATCTTGCCTCCGCGAAATCGCAAAGTCGGAATTCCCCGTCACCGCAGAAAAGCATGTTATTCGGCTTTAAATCACCGTGGACGATTTGATATTGGTCATGTAGCTTTTCGACACGGATATCGTCTAGCGTATGACAGGCTTTAGTTTAGAGCGCTCGAGAGATTCGCAATGAGATAACAATAGTTTTTCTAGATCCATGATGAACCCTTCCATTCGAATTCCGCAATCTGAGCGGTTTGAGAAGCTTCGCCCGTACGTTTTGACAGGACAGCACAGTCTCCGGCACGCTTGGTCAGCTCAAGTTCCCGTTCAGATCCATGGAACTTATGCACCAATGGTTGACTGTTTCGAAATCGATAGATCTGAGAAGATGTTGAAACAGCAAAGGGAGTACGTTCAGAGGTTTGAACAATGTCGCCGAATGCCCTATCTGGAGGAGTTGGAGGCCATGTCGGTGGGGACGGAGAATCCAACTGTCGCCTTCAAGCTTCCTGACTCCCATCCACCTATGATCTCACAGAAGTGGCTTACGGAGGATAATTCTCGCAACACCGAAGAGGCCGGTATCGGGTCTGCCATGGTTTAACCGGGTCCGTTTTCCTTGAGATGGAAATAGCCCTGAAAAATGGATGGATACCTTGTGAGATCCATCCTTGTCGATCGGGCCACCTTGAAGAACTTCTGGCGAGGTGGCACGGAGACTGTTCCACAAGAATAGAAACTCCTGGGGTGCTAATGACCGTATTCCGTGCCTGATTGCTTGTGTTTCTCCAACCAGTAGAATTTTCGACTGTTGTGTGTTGGTCAGAGTAGGCGCCTTCTAAGATAGCAGCAACTGAACTCTGCAATCCTGTTGGTTCTCTTAACAATACCTTAGTAGATCATTGAATAAGAGACACCATGGATCTAACTGTGGCCTCATTAAGAATGTAGAGAAAGATGAAAAACTATAAATAGGTCCCATATTTCTTTGTGAAGGGTAAAACCAACACTTCGTAGAGAAATATCGAAGATATTCTGGGGCGTCATAGTGAGAGAACTGGAGGAGAGTCTTCTGGAACTGAAGAAAACTGACAAAAGAACGCCGCACAGACAACCCACTGAGACAAGCTCCCCGAGATCCTGGCCACTTTAGCACTGTCTAGGCGCCCAGTCCCTTACGCTAGTTGCTGCAAGCCCCAATTCCCAAACCTCAATGTTATCTTTTCCGTCTCATCTTCGTTCCAAAGAGCAACTCAAGCCAGTCCATGAACCCTGAAACCGTCTGAAGTGCATTTAGGAGGTTTCTATCGTCTCTTATACACCCATAACTTCTCTTATATCACTCGTCTCTCAACCACGCATTGTATCGCCCTCTTTCTCGTTCCTCCAAATGCTTCAGCACCCTTCTGAATTGCTTCACTTCTGCTTCCAGACCCTCCCGCAACACACCTCTTCCCCTTAATGAACATGTTTACTCAAAAACGTTCAAGAGACGAGTTCGCTGGAGATGGTGACCCCGACGGCCAGGTTATACATGAGCGAAAGGTATGCTTAAACTATTCGAACTCCTTTGATCCATTGAGCACGACCACATCTCTGGTTACATACGTCTAATAACATGATATAATAGAGACCACGACCTCTCCCATTCCGTACCTCCCCGACCACGAAACATACGACATCATTCTCTCAACACCACCAATTCATCCCAAGCTCCGACCATACCTTAACGCCCACCGAGTCGTCCGACGAAGACGAAGATGATGGCAAGCCTCAGAAGCCGAAGCAGGCCTTACGCGCCCCGGTCGGATTACCTTTTCTTCAACATGGGGCCGAATATCAGGGCGGATCTACAGATTGTGACATGGAAATGGTCGATCCGGAGCCCCAACCTCAACCCACGGGAACAATGTCCCCTTGGTCAGCTGGCCTTACCAATAATGGCGGAACATTGATGCCGTCTCCGATACCTGGACATTTGATTAATCAGTCGTTGAGCATCAGCGGTGGGCGAACAGCAACTCCTATATACGGCCATTTCACTCGGAATATGGACCCGAATGTTATGTCACAGACAGCGTCTCCCCGGTTACGAGCACCATCCTGGGAAAACATGCCATCCTCGGCCCCATCTACTGCTGAATCAGATTGGTGGCGGAGACGACGCCTTCCTAGCCCGATTAGTGAAAGCGAGGACTCGCTCGCAAGCCCTGCGGATTTCGTGACGAAACATTTGCAACCGACATACGGAGAGGAACTGAATAATTTTCATGAAGGTTTCCGCACCGCCCCATCAACGAGCCAAAATCAGTTGTACAATGGGGAAAGACCTTCTCTGCCGCGGATAATCACGTCTAATGCGGACGAAAATGGCATCGGCCAGGGCCATTTGCAATCACATATGGAAACGTCTACCCCCAATAGTCATCGCTTCCCTACCATTGATCCTTCCAGCAGCGGCGAGGCTTCCACAAACACACCAACAGTCACCTCTAGTGGTCGCTCCAGCGGCTTCGGATCTAGCAGCGGTGGGAAAATCTCCTTTTCCATGGGTTACCGCGCAGATTGCGATAAATGCCTCCGCAAGGTTCCTGGTCATTACAGCCACATCATACGCTCATAAGAGAGGCGATATAGAGCCCTGGGAAAGGGAGATAGATCTTTCTCTTTCGTCTCTATTGAAGCCTATACAGATGGTGGCTATACCTTGTCTTGGAACAGTTCTGCACCGTGGATTCATATCTACATGCAGAAAGATGTGACGGTAGCCCATGCGCGAATTACGTCACCGCACGGATGTGGCTGATGCTGCCTTTGTATCACTATTCTTTTCTTTTCTTCCTAGCTCTTCGTTCTGTTTATGCAGTGCATACATTGGTAATAGCTGGCGCTCGGTGGGATTTTTACGCTTCACATAGCCAACGAAAGAGACGATTAACGATGCACATAAAGTATTTATTAGTTTTCATAAATAATCTTGTTATCTTCTTTTGATTTGAGTATATTATATGCACTCCGTAAATCTTTCAGGAATCAGTGTCCACGAAGCAAATCCTCGAAGTACTGGTACCTCTCGCTATGTGGCTGAAAAATAGACTTTCGGTTTCTTAGTGTTTCCCCACACTGCCGTGAATCCCGACTTCCCGAGATTCAAAGCCGAGGGAGAGGGAGACTTCCGGAACCTTGACGAGGAGCTTGAACTCCTCCAAAATTTCGGTTAATAGCGGTGTGGTCTTGTTAGGTTCATAAAGGAAGAGATGGAATGAATGGCTTTGGTTGCCTTTAACAATATTTCTTTTAGTCCAGAAGCTCGACGCCATCGCTTTGGTATCCAGTTGCACCTCCTCGCGCATGCACTGAACCGGTGGGAAGACATTCCTATTATTCTGATTGACAATCTGCAGGGAGGACAAAGAATATTGCTTTCTTAATCCACAATTTACCGATCTCCTATCAATCTATCCAGTGTCATATTCGGGAAGAGCCATTTCCCCAGAGAATCCTTATCTCTCTACAAAATGTCAAGAACCGCCCAGAAGGGGATTCGGCAAGCCCTCCAAAAGTCGCCATCGGACATTGTCATCCTATCCTCGCTACGTACGCCCGTAACTAGGGCCAAGAAGGGTGGATTTAAAGACTCCTACCCGGAGGAACTCCTCTCACATGTCCTCCGCGCCACCCTCGCCGCAAACCCAGGCGTCGACCCAGCTTTGATTGAAGATGTTGCCATTGGCAGCGTATTACAAGAGCTTGGCGGCGCCAAAGCCGGCCGTATGGCACAAATACATGCTGGGTTTCCCCACACTACGCCATTCCATACGATAAATAGACAGTGCAGTTCTGGATTGGCTGCTATCACTACAATTGCACACTCTATATCCGTTGGAGCGATATCTATCGGTGTTGGGGGTGGGATGGAGTCAATGACTCGTAACTACGGTTCCCGAGCAATCCCGACGGTACTTTGGCCGGAACTTCGCGACTCACCTTCCAAGGATGCGAGGGATTGTTGTATGTCTATGGGGCTTACGTCTGAAAATGTGGCGGAGAGGTATGGCATCAACAGGGAAGATCAGGATGTCTTCGCGGCGAATTCGCATAGGAAAGCCGCAAAGGCACAAGCGAGCGGTGGGTTTGATGCCGAGATTGTGCCTGTGGAAACGTTGTCTTTTGATCCTGAAAACCCGGACACACCGCCAAAGGAGGTTACGGTATCGGCGGATGACGGGATTCGTCCCACTGTTTCACCGGAGAAGATGGCTACTTTGAAGCCTGCGTTCAAGGAGACGGGATCGAGTACAGCTGGGAATAGTTCACAAGTTAGTGATGGCGCTGCAGCGACACTTCTTATGCGTCGATCCACAGCTGTTGAACTCGGGTTATCCTCGTCGATCAAAGCCCGATGGGTGTCAACCCAAGTAGCTGGCTGTGCGCCCGACGAAATGGGCGTCGGTCCCGCTGTTGCGATCCCCAAGCTCCTCCAGAGTACGGGTCTTGAAGTGTCTGATGTCGGGATCTGGGAGATCAACGAGGCGTTTGCTAGCCAAGCGTTGTACTGTGTCCGGAAACTGGGTATCGATGAAGACAAAGTGAATCCAAAGGGCGGGGCTATCGCACTGGGTCATCCATTGGGGGCTACGGGCGCGAGGCAGTTGGCAACATTGTTACCGGAGATGGAGAGGCAGGGTCAAGAACTAGGGGTTGTGAGTATGTGTATTGGGACTGGGATGGGTATGGCAGGAATGTTTGTTAGAGAGTGAGATCTGTAATTTCTTGCAAGGTTGCAGAAGAAATTGAGTGAGTGAGATTAAGATAACCTAGAAGCAAAGAATGTATAAGAGAAATAAACAAGAGAAGTTGAAGAGGAACTTGTGTACAAACATCACTAAGCTAGAAGACCATTGAGAGAATGGTCATTTTTCACCGTGAAGATGTTCAAGAATAAAGGATAGGGATAAATTTTGGCTTGGCAATCTATCACGTGACCAATACCAACAATTGGACTTGGTTGATCTCGACTTTTCCTCTGAAAAAAAGTTCTCTGCAGTTTTATCAATAAACTCAACACCGGCAACCATGCACTCCTCGGGACGCTTGTTGAGCTCAATACAAGCTCCGCCAGCGCATTTATCGAAATCACTATTTGTCTGCTCCACCTGCCGGCAGCAATTCCGTCCACGGGCCCTTCGAGTAGCCACAAGCTGTCGCAATGCTTCGGGTAGCACGCCTTTCACGGAAAAGGTACGCCAAAAGATATGGGGTACGGAAAATCCTCCTGGATTGAAAGATCCATATGGGGGTGAAGGTTTCGTTGAGAAAATGCTCCGGAAACGACGTGGTGAGGAGGCGGAGGCTGTCGAACCGGAACCGGAACCTGAACCTGAACCCGTGCAGACGACTCCCCCCGAAGAATATGTTGCTGCGACTACCTGGGAGGGATTAGAGGAAGTTGGGACACTTGGTCAATGGCAGGAGGCGCCGAAGACGGACATTGATCACTCTGACAGGTAAAGGACTTCTAGAGAATACCTAATTTAATGGGAGTCATTTTATTAAATATGGAGGATTCTAACTTGTTTCTCTCGCAGATTTATGCCAGGTAAAAAGCTTACGAGCCGGGATGAAATCACAGCTGCACTCCACCTAGTTATGGTCGAGCTCTCTTTGCTACGCCAGCTCGACAAACCTTTGAGCGTGATACCCTATCTCCTCTTATCCCACTCCCAGGAGCTCTACTCCGTAATCACTAAGATACAAGTCGAGCCATCCGCCGACAAGATTTCCGCCAATCTTTCTTTTCCGGATGCTCAGGCGAAGCAAGATCTCTTCGCAGCAGTCAAACGAAGTGAAACAAAGATGGCGAAGAGTCAGCGGAGGGCTCTAGCTACGGGGAAGAACATAAAGCCGCCTATGTTTGTCAGAGGGACTCTTGTGCCACCAACGAACCTCGACTTCCTCTCCATCAGCCTCGAAAACCCGGAGACGAAATTTGCTGTAAGCCTACACCCCATGTGTCTACATATCGAAACCCGAAACTAACTATTTGCCTTTTTTCTCTCGTCTTAGGTCTTCAAACGAATTGTCCAAATCACGGGCCACCGCATCCCCGACAATCTCATCCCATCCATCAAAACGGTGGCCGATCTCCTGAACCACCTCCATCTCGCGTCTAAGCCGAAGCCGGAGAAACTTGCACAGAGCCTAGCGGCAGACGAGCGATTGAAGAGTTTGCCCAACGTTAAGATCATGGGCCGAAGATTTACACCCATCGACAAGGAGAAGGAGATTGGGCGATGGAAGGTGATTGAGGAAGAGCTTACCCGTAGGAATCTGCCAGTGACTGGACAACTGCCCATTGGGGTCCCGAGATAAGTGTCTTAGGCTTTGGGATGTGTTCTGTTACATTTTTTTTAAACCATTTGCTAAAGAAGTATGTAAACTATGTGTTTTTATAATTGTGGAATTATATCTTTTGTATAAAGTTAAAGCATGAATGAGCCGCTTGGTGCTCCGCAGCCAGCAGCTTCATATCTACCCCTTACTGAACCTGGACATTAGCGTCCAGAAGATCAACTCCACAGTACTATCCTGCTTGGTTGCCCCTGTCTTTATTATGCCCATTGGTGTCTAAAGACTTGGTATAAATGATGTAGAACACGAGGCCTGCCAATTCAATATAGAAATCAAGTTGGGCAAAGAAATAGTATCAAAAAAAAAAACTATCATTTAGAATCACATGTCCTATAACATTTGGAGTGTTCATGGCATCTGTATCATTTTCTAGCATCGACTATATGTAGCATATTGCTACTCGAAGGTGCACTATATCATCAAACGTAAGGGCATTAGATATCATATCGATCGGCGGCATCTTTAACGGGATGATACGTAAAGTAATCAAACTTCGCCGGCATCGCAGTGCCATTGAGATCGGAGCAAGCCAGCCCCACAAAAGCACCAGTAAAGCTTCCATGGGCCTGATGTCCCCCACATTCATCTGACAGAATAGAAGCATCAAAGACAGGACCGACTTTTTGTAGCTCTTGACCCTCGAGAGCATAGAAGAACTGCAAGGTCAATCCGCCACGGATACTCAACGCAAGCTTGACTTTCCCATCGTTGGGGATCTGAATGGGTTCTGGCGCTGGGATCTGAAGCTTGCCCTCGGGGTAAGACATTTCAGAGCTCATGATATTGATTTCTCGCTGCCCGTCCGAGTGAGCCGTAATCGTCAAGTAAAAGAAGTTGTAACGACAGTAGTAAGCAGCAAGCCCAGCAAACTGCCGCTCATCATCCGGTGAGAAATCAACGATAGTCTCCGCATTGAAAGAGAAATGAGTCTGTCGCCGTGCAACTAAAGCCTGCTCAAACCAGGATCCGATTGATTCTCGGCCAAGGAGAGTGAGATTTCCTTCGGAGGTGGAGAATATCCGACTTGTGTCTGGGGTTCTCAGCCATTGTAAGTCTTTATGCAGACCGTCTTTGAAGGTGTAGCGCTGTTCCGCCCAGTATTTTGTATCATCCTGAACGCCTGGAACGTCTACATATAACGAGGGATCAGGACCGTTCTTTATGTATAGCCAATCATCCTGGCCCCAGTACGCCTCTTGGATAGCCGTTTCCCGACCAAGTACACATCGGCGATCCTGACCAACCGGGCGCCCTGTCAAGTGAACAAGATAGGTTTTCCCATCTGGAGTTTCAACGACATCTCCGTGACCGGAACGCTGCAAAGCCGCAAATGGTGAATCCTTCGAGGTAAGAATATGTTTCTGGGGATGAGTTTCGTAGGGTCCCCAGATATCTCGAGCCCTGGCGAGGGTACACGCATGGTGGTAGGCGGTGCCACCTTCCGCTGTTAAAAGGTAATACCAGCCGTTGCGTTTATATAAATGCGGACCCTCCACCAGGTCTAGTTCCGTTCCTTTAAATATATTCTTTCGTGGGCCTACAAGCTTACCCGCCGTAGGGTCGAATTCTTGCAACGCAATCCCGGCAAAGGCACGAGGACGTTTGCGGTGATCCCACATCATATTGACGAACCACTTACGGCCGTCTTCGTCATGGAATAACGACGGGTCAAATCCAGAAGAGTTTGCGTGAACGGGATCTGACCAGGGCCCCTCGATAGCTGACGCGCTGACGATGTAATTGTGGGAATCTTTGAAAGAGCCATCTTTGCGTGTCACATACGTGTACACCAGCCAGAATCTGTCCCCATCGTGAGTGAGGCAAGGCGCCCATATACCGCAACTGTCGGGAGCTCCTCGCATGTCAAGCTGACTCTTCCGGGTCAGTGGTCGGATAACAAGATCCCAATTTGCCAGGTCCTTCGAGTGATGGATCTGTACCCCCGGATACCACTCAAACGTCGATGTTGCGATATAATAGTCATCTCCAACCCGAACAATGGATGGATCTGCGTTGAAGCCAGGGAGGATGGGGTTGCGTAGGGGCGGCATAGTGCGTTACCAGGTGGTCACCAACAACAGTTGAAGAGTGCGGGAACGTACCAAGAATCATAATGGATGAAGGCGGGCATCTTCGAAGATTTAAACAATAATAATTGAGAAGACTCCAGATCTTGCCTTATCGCAATTGTTCCGTTTATCCAGAAAATTACCCCACAGCATGACTTCCGTTTAGCCTGAAGCTGTGACCTGAAGTAAGGGTGACTGACCCCTGGATATCGAGAAATGTGGGGTACTATTTATACCGGAGATTCAAGATCGAATTGCTGTTGCTGACAAAAAACGGAGAATCAGCATTGTAAATTTTATTAAAACGCGTTCATTATCAGCAGAACTAATCAGTATTTTGAGCTAATAATTGATTTTAAATAGAATATTAGTATAACCACAATTCTTGACGTGTCCATGAACCTGCATTTATATATTTTTATTTATGAATCAAGACAACCAAGATTTACGTATTTTTCTTGCGCCATGACAGGCCGTAACGCTCAAGAGCCCAAAGAGCAGGAAGGGTAAGGATATGCAGAGTTGCAAACAGGACGAAGCATCGACCGGGCCCTAAAGCCCTGAGAAGAGGATCAAGTAGCGCAATTCCACCAGCAGCAAGCTCGCATCTCACAAAGTTACATGCCGCTTGTATCGCAGAAGGCTGGTCGGGGTGAAAGTCAACCAATAACGCATTAAGCGACTGGGTCTGTCAGTGTCCAAATGCGAATGTTGGCCGTTCATGAGTACACATACAGTGAAGTTTACTTGATTGGTAAATCCAATGAAGAATTGTAGGATTAGCGGAACTACGATATGCTAGGGAATTATGAGCAAATATATTAACGGCGGGTTGGGAATCGCTCTTACCAGTTTCAACTGGAGAGCCCAACCGTATCCGACGATAAAAGGAGCACACAGAGCAATGAAATACTTGCAAGTTCGGAGACGGGCATATTCGATTGGAAACGTTGCGAGGTCGTCTTCTCTGTGCCGATCAACGCTGATGCCGAGGGATCTAGCTGTTCTGGAGTAGTCATAGTCGAGAAGTTTGCCTATCGGGAGGTTATTTGAGAAATATTATACGTTCAACTTGACTATTGGGAGACATAGTAGCTCATCTGCATTGATCGGGTACTCACCAGCAAGTGAAGAAGCGGTAATGCAGGCAACTCCATACGATAAGTACGACAGGCCGGCAATCAACCCAGACACGCCGTAGACGTCGACAAATATGGTCGACAATGAGGCCTGCAGGCACGAGTAGATGGTATAATAAATGCCGTAACACAAGACAGCAACTCCACTGCCATAGTTCCTAAGAAGGGTGAAGGCAGCGAAGGGATTGACAGTGCTTTTGAGGCGGTCAAGCTTCACATCTGTAGAGCGAGGGGTTTCATCAAGTTCGCCTGTTGGGCAAAGCAGGGGGACTAAAGCTTTGTTGGCCAGGGGCGGACGAATACTGCCATTTCCTACAAGCCGCCTACATGTTTCCGGTAGAAAGAGCAGGATTGCGACGAAGACGACTGAGGATACTATGGATAGGAACCAGAATATAGCAGACCAATTCCATCTTATTAGCAAAAGACCGCTGATCAATGGGGCGACACTTGGAGGCGTGTTGAGACTGAGTAGTTTGGTCAGTAGACTATTATTTCAGGATATTTGGACAATAGCTAGTTAAACCAGGCTCATACAAAATCGAGATAAAGCCGATGTAACCCCCTCGATCAGCGGGTGTGGTGAGATCACCGAGGACTCCGTACGCGAAAGAGAATGTACCTATTTGAACTAAGTAAACACTTCTTTGATAAGATGTATTTGTTCAGTTAGGGGGAAGTTAAGGCTGACCAGATATTGCAACACTCTGCATCATCCGCAACGTGATCAGAGCCGCGAACGATCGTTGCACAGCAAGGCCGATATTAATAGCAACATAGACACCTATGGCGACAATAAACACGGGGCGACGGCCATAGTTGTCGGCAGCATTTCCTAAAACAGCCGGGAAGATACCTGAGGCAACCAAGTATGACACCACTGTGAGGTTGACCTTCTGTATGCTGATATCCAGGTCGTGGGCCAAGAAGGGAATAGCAGGAAAGTATATGAAGCTGCTGGCCGTGGAGAACCATCCGGCTAAGGCGGCGATGAAGACTATCCACCGCTTTTGGGTGGTGGTGAAGACGGAATAGGATAGGGCTAAAGCAGGCTCCCCCGCCTCGACCTCTACCTTTGTTGGGTAGACATCAGGTGTTTGCACCTCTGAGGATTGGCTATGTTGTCCCCGTCTAGTAGACTCTAAGACGTTGTCGGTTGGTATGACGGAAAGTATCTCCTCATGGCCGTTGACCGAGGTCATAGTAGCCATTTAGGAAAATTCCTTTTCTTTTAAAAAGGAGTTTTTTTGGCCAGAGTCATTCTCGAGCTAGTTGTGGGATTGAGAGCAACGGACCTTGTTTCGAACCTCGACAGGGCCACAACCCGGTTGCGTTTTGCCTTACAGAATCACGCACGGAAATATCGTACTACTGATATGGCCTAGATAAACTTAATAGAGTGTACTATTGCTATCCGGATGATGTGGATGGCAAGAAATTGAATACTATTATAAAAGGAAAGGGAGAGAGGAGTATGAAGGAGGGTCTGGCTCTCTAAATTGAAAGGCGGTCAGGGCCGGCAAAATGGCCAAACATTTGAGCACAGCACATGCAGAATCGCTCAAGGTTTTAGCAGTATTTTCAATTAGCATGCGCCTTATAATTCACTTGCCAGCATGTACAATTGCAAAATCATCTACTCTCTGTAGGAATGTTTGGCGATTAGTTATCTAAGCCTCACGGGAGACCACCGATATCCAAGCGTCGGCATATAGTTGATCCGCAGAAGCAGAGTTTTCATCACGCCTTTCGTCTTTTCCGCCAGCCACGAATATATCTATCTCTTTCCGTTCTCCCTCAACAGCAGCTTCGGTCTTATTGATCTGAGAGGAAGTTGCTTCAATCGCCTCAGAGTTCATGTTCTCATGTCTAAACGTCTTATCTTCGGTGGGTGAGCCAAGATTAAACGACTCTGTTGGGGTCAGATCGCCCTTAAAGCCGGCAAGACCGTCTGGATGCTTAGCAGTAAGCTGGCGCATCTCTTTCTTAGCCCTATCGGTGTCTGTTAGTTTCCGAGGATTGGGTATTCGGGTTAGCAGCTGAGGCCCGTTCGCTTACTTTTCTATCAATGAAGCCCACTGTGGCCACATTCCTGCTACCATGATGTCGTTTCGTCTGCGGGGAGCCGAGTTAACGCACAGGCCCAAGTGAAACATAGGTAGTCAAGTTCTTACATTGCGTATAAAGCGTTGCGATCATCGAAGTCCTCCTTGGGCTCCGACGCTTTAACAACGTCTTTGTACAAGTTCATAAAGTCTAGACCGATGGAGTATCGAGGGTCCCTCATGCATTGCAGATCCATCTCGTTGTGCCCGTAGAACGGACACGGATCGAACAGGACGGGTTTCTCGGTGTCCATATCGATTTGGATGTTTCCGTCCCAGAGGTCGCCGTGACATAAAGTAGGTTTGATGTTCCTACCACCGGTTTGCAACGGGCGCAGAAGCCGGGGTACAACCTTGTCGATGAATTCTTCGGCCACCTCGACGAACTCGGGATCATTGCCACGCATCCGTTCTGCGTACTCCAACGCAGACCTGAAATCGCGCGTCCAAAACTCTTCCCAATTGTCGGTCCAGTCGACGATCATTGGCGGGGGTCCGTAGTAAGGCGTCACATGGAATCCGAACTTACCAGTGGGCGATCGGGATTGTTTGTGCATCTTCTCGACGATTTCGAGAAAACGCAAGGGTGGCGGGGTCCGGGCGCGGAGATTGCGGAAGCCCGTGAGGAACCATGACTTAGTCTTGTCGGCTTCAAAATAGCCCCAGGAAATCGGTTCTAGAGCATTGTCTGGTATGATAGCAGACATGGCTTTCTGTCCCTCGTATTCCGCTTCCGCCATCCCTACAAAATCTTCCCGTTCGATAATCTGCGAAGCCAAATGTCAGAGGATATAGGACATTGTGTGCTAAAGGCTATGGTCGCTCACTTTCAAGAAGTAGCTCTTTTCATCGCCGCCCGCTTCAAGATCAACTCTTAGCCCTGTTGACCACTGCGTAATTAAGAAGTCAATGATTTCCATCTTGCTGTAGTCTACCTTGTGAGATTTTAGGGATGTAACGACGTACATTCGTCTTCCCATGCTGTACCACTGAGATGATCTCGCTTCCTGCTGGGAGAGCTGAGATTGGATATTGTTCAGGATTTTTAGTCGGACTCTTTTGCTCTGGTGATGTATCTTGGGAAAGGAGTCTTTTGAAAACTCACCAGCAACAATTGCCGGGTTCAACTCTTCGAAACCCATACTGCTAAGAGACCGTATATAGACTATATCATCTATCTACCGTTTCCAACATAAACGAAAGTCGAGAAATGTCAGACTGGGAATCGGACGCCTATTTAAACGCCCGGATCTTGTTATCTCAACCCAATCTCAGGTCTTCTCGGCGGTTACTGTAGTTTAATGATTGGCCCACGATGCCGTAACATGCAGGCATGCAGGCATGCTGCCTCAAGTGGAACAGCGGTTGATCAGCAGTTACCCGTGCTCACGCCCACTCTTTGTCTTCCATGTTGGCACTTTGTGTTGTTTATTTGCACCCGCAAGAAATTCGATCCCGATTCTTTCTGCCCGCTGTAAAGCCTTCGCTATGTTCCTATGTTTCCCCAGCATTTGAACACTCAGAATTCTTTATAATGCTAACGGGGTTAACCTACCAGGCTGCCCGATGCGAGTTAATTAGAAATGCCAATGCCCCGGAAAGTGGGTTCTATCAGCGGGGTGGCCGCAAGTGACATTGGAAGCTCTGTGACTGCTGTCGAATCCAGCTGTGACAACACTCCAGACATTAGCGATAGCGATGGGATACCGACATCAATCAAAAAACGATTCACCTCCCCCTGGACTCGAAAGCGCAGCGACAAAGATGATGATGAAGGGATTCGTGGTCCTCTGGGACTGCAGCTCCTCCATCATTCCCCCGAACCGCTAATCGATCTGATATTCGTACATGGTCTTCGAGGAGGTTCAATAAAAACTTGGCGCAAGGGAAATGATCGTCGATGCTTCTGGCCGCAGTTCTGGCTGCCCATGGAGCCCGGATTCGAGAACGTCAATATACACACTTTCGGCTATGACTCGGATTGGGCAAGCTTGCAATCTAGTATCCTCGGCGTCCATGATTTTGGGCGGCAGTTACTAGAAGAGATGAGGGATGCGCCATATTTGAGGGACAATGGAGAGGTAGGATTGCGCTCACCCCGGTGTTGGCTGGAGAGACAACGTGAGCTTATCGAAAACAGCGGCCCATAGTTTTAATTGGCCACTCAATGGGAGGTCTTGTTATCAAGAAGGTTCGTATTCTGGCGACCCTCTTTGAACAGCTGCCTCTTTCGAGTTTCTTCGATACTTACCCTCATCGCTGGCAGGCGTACATTCTTGCTCAAAACTTATCGGACATCAAAAACCGTATTCGAGCCATATTCTTCTTAGCGACCCCTCAACATGGCTCCGACTACGCTGCAACACTCAATAATATCCTTAGCGTCTTCGGAATAATACCCGCACGTCATTATATTTCTGACCTCACGGCGGGCTCCATTTCCATGCAAGTGATAAATGATGACTTCGGGAAGCTCGCTCATGAATTGCCCGTAGTTTCTTTCTACGAGACCCTGAAAACCAATCTTGGCCTCTCGTCCATTATTGTTGTAGACAGGGAATCTTCTGTCCTGGGTATGGTTCAGCGGCACCTCAGTTTCATCAAAAAGAACAAAACTTGCTAACACTTACATCCGTTATCCAGGGCCCGGCTACCGGAATGAGAGAATTCACTATATCAATGCAAAACATCGCGATGTATGCAAATTCGAGAGTGTCGATGACCCGAATTATGCGAAGGTGAAAAACGCACTTTCTGGTACAGTAGCAGATTTGCTAAAATATGGTACGCCCCCCCCGACAACGTTATCGGGTCACAACTGGACAAGCTAACAGGAAAGCAGTCTCAATTTCGAAGCGGGAGGAAGCGAGGGAGCAAATGAGGGTACTAAGATCCTATTTAGGGGTATCAGACAGCCCGGATGAACACCACCCGAAGCTCAGCGGCTCATGTCAATGGATCGATACCCGAGACGACTTCCGAAACTGGAGAGATTGCGTAGCCGACTTTCTCGCCAAAGACGACAATGAAACTAGGGGCAAGAATGATCTCTCTATATTCTGGGTTCATGCCAATCCTGGGACTGGCAAAACCATTCTTGCTTCACATGTGATATCTCATCTTCAGGAATTTCAGCTTGAATGCGCGTTTTACCACTTTCATGCTGGTGACAAGGCCTCGCTATCCCTTGGTCCGTTCTTAAGATCAATTGCGTATCAGATGGCCATATCGAACTCGGCTATCCGAAATAAACTAACCCAGCTTTGTCAAGAAGGTTCAACATTTGATATGGATGATTCTTGGACAATCTGGACGAAGTTGTTTCGAAAGGGTATTTTTCAGGAATGTTGCCTCTTCAAAAAGTTACCTACCTCAGATGTACTAACTCTCTTTCACCTGCAGGCTCGGGTATATACTCCACAGTATGTGGTTATTGATGCTATCGATGAATGCAACAAATACCGAGAATTCTTCACCATGCTCAGAGGCGAGAAGCCTAACTTCCCTCTCCGATTCTTTATGACGAGTCGAAACATGCACGATATCCCACGGCTGCAGAGATCTTTAGACTCTTCAGCTCAAGTGACTTGCGTCGAGATCCCAGTTCAAGACACTATCCATGATATCCGGCGTTACATACAGAGTCGAATCCACAGCCTTCCAGTTGATAACGACGCCGACAGAGAAAAATTGGCAAACAGAATTGTGAGCAAGTCCAAAGCCTGTTTTCTCTGGGTCCGACTAGTCTTCGACGAGCTAGAAAACATATACTCTAGTGAGAGTATCACGACGATCCTCGAGAGAATTCCTGAAGGCATGATACCTTACTATGAGCGGACAATCAAGGTGATGGCGGCGAACACGCTAGAGAAGCACATCGCCAAGGCAGTTCTTGTCTGGACGGTGGTGTGTGCACGCAAATTGACGATACTGGAGCTCTCTCAGGCACTTTTACTAGACTCTAAAACGGTTCTCCCGGGTACGAAGAGCGCAGTGGAGGGTCTTTGCGGTCAACTAGTCACCGTTGACGAGACATCGGGTGTTATCGACCTAGTTCACCCAACCGCTCGCGAGTTCCTCCTATCAGAAACCGCCGGTGAATTTAGAGTCTCCAAGTCCAGTGCTCATGAGAGAATAGCCTTGACGTGCCTGCAGCTTCTATCAGGAAGCGAGCTACGACCTCCACGAAACCCACGATTTCTAAGCCATGCACGACCCGAACCATCGCCTTTCCTCAGCTATGCCATGACCCAATTTTCCGAGCATATATACACGGCATCGTCGGAAAATGATAAGCTCTTGGCTGCGACGGACCAGTTCTTCAGAATCAATATGCTGAGCTGGATCGAAAGACTCGCACTGAACGGTAACCTCCATGGTCTCATACGTACATCAAAAAATCTCAAAGCATACTTAGAGCGAAGAGCCAAGTATCGATCACCTCTAAGTAGCCAGGTCAAGAACATAGACAACTGGTCAACAGACCTGAGCAGGCTAGTAACCCATTTTGGAGAAGCTCTGCTGCAAGATCCCTCCTCCATCTATTTCCTAATCCCTCCACTATGCCCTTCTGGGTCAGCAATCCATCAACAATTTGGTAAGAGGCCAGACGGGCTTTCTCTGGTAGGCTGCAAGAGGACCGCCTGGGATGACTGTATTGCATACGTCAGCTTTGGTGAAGATATCGCAGCAGCCGTATCCTGTGGTGAGAGCCTAATTGCGGTGGCCATGGAATCGGGACACGTGAACCTGTACAACCATCGCAGCTGTCAAAAGGAAGCTATCATACACATCAAGGAACCTATTGATCTAGTCCATCTAACCGAGGGGCTAATTGCCTTGTGTACGACTAGGAACATTGTGCTGCAGGACCTGAGCGGGAACACTGTTTGGAAAAACCGGCTGAGGTTCCGCTGCCTTCTCCTCACTTCGTCCGATGAACGTATACTCGCCGTGTCTCAGCATGGTCACCTTCTCCAATGGGACAAAGGCACCGGGGAGTTACTGGAGGATCAAGAGTTCAAGTACCGGAATTCCGAAGTTGGAAGTGAACATAATGGGCTTGCTACTCGAGCCCCTCAAGTCGCTTCCATCTCGCCGGACTTTGAGACGCTCGCCCTCGGATACCGCGGCGGCGTCGTCTGTCTATGGGACATTCGTGAGGCAGAGTTCATCGGCTGGGCGAGAGATGAGGAAGGGCGACTCGCTGTCAAGCTTCTCTTCAACCCGAATCCGAATGTCAATCTCCTCCTCGTCATATACACTAACCATGGTCTTGCGCTCTATGAGACCTGGTCCGGAAGCCTCGTCCATTCTCATGCGAGCCCTGACAGTGTCGGGCTCTTATCGGCGTCATGCTCGCCAGATGGTCGGACACTAGTCACCATGGACCCGCAGGGCCACATGCACATCTGGGATTTCGAGTCGCTCTCTATTCTGTACCACATCCTCTCGCCATTCCCATCCTTTCGCATTCTGGATTTCACCTCCGACAGTGCTAGTGTGGTTGACGTGATGGACTCAAGCATGCGGATTTGGTCCCCGGACGTTCTTATCCGTAAAAACATGGAAGAGGATGCGAGCACTAGCGATGACGCCGTCCAACTAGCCATAACTGAGGGTGAGTATGAGTCGCACAGGGGTGCAAATGTCACGGTCATGTGTCCGCACCCCTCAACGCCGATTGTTTTCGCAGGCAAGTACAACGGGGAGGTTGTTGCGTTCGATACCAAGGGTGGGGTCCACACCCTGCTGTACTCGCACTCACATATGGCGTTCGTCACGAAGTTGACCGTCAGTAAGGGTAACACAATCGCCTCGGCAGATGTAACTGGCGAGGTGCAGATTTGGCCTCTCTCGCTTAAAGGAGCAATAAAGGGCGACTCGCCCTTCTCAAAGATACATGAGACAGCGCGCGTGAAGCAGCTATGTTTCAGCGCCAACGGAGCCTATCTCCTCGTGGCTACAATGAAGTCTGACAGCGTCTATCGCGTCAAAGATGGATCATGCGTTGGATCGTGGAAGTTCAAGCCTTCCGAGAGAAGGCTATGGCAATGGTTGATTTTTTCTCCTCGAGTTGGGCAGGAGGGCGATCAGGAGTTTTCGTTGCTTTCTGACGGCACGATTAGGCATTTCAGTGCAGAATCTTTCCCCTCTAAAAGCAGTTATGAAACCCCTGAGATACATCTGCAATTTACCCTCGACGATGCGTGCAAGGAAACAGATATTAACACCGCAGTCGCAAACCTGTCGACAGGAACCCTAGTTCTCGAGGTGGGGTATATTGCAGGCCTCACGTCTTCCTCGATCACCTTTCTCTTCGATCTCCGCACGCTTGGATTATCGTCTACTGAACTACCATCGACTAAGACTATCAGCTTAACACCTTTGAGCACCATTCTTCCTAAAAGGTGCCGATATTCTTTGGGGTTAAGTGAACCAACAAAGAGTTTTGTCTTCCTGCACCAAAACTCATGGCTCTCGAGCGCCACTCTACCTGACTTAGTCGACGGGCGATACACGCAGCATTTTTTTGTACCGAATGACTACCTTTCGAGCATTAGCGTTGATATGCTACCAGTGTTGCCAGTGATGACAGCGGATGGTGATGTGGTGTTTTGTCTGCATGGAGAGCTGATTTCCGTTAGAAACGGGCTAAAAATGAGGGCCATTAAGACTCTAGAGTGAAGAATGAGCGACTTCTAACCTCGTTTGTTTGGCCCTAACGCGTCTAGGATATTATTTTGAAAGCTCCCCTTCGCGGGCTTGAAATGAGCACGAAATGAGCGGTAACAAGCTCATATCTATTTATTTTGTACTTTTCTCTTGAGCCTGCTTTCTTTACGACACTGGAATCTCCTATCACGGTGTTTCCACCGAACCTCAACGTACCATTCTTGGTTACTCTACCACACGTCACCCTCTCTCTCCTTGCCCTCGTTTAGCATACGTAGCTCAGACTATTCCCAGTAATAATCGACGGTGTTACCATGCCTAGGCTGAAGCTTTGGAGGTCCCTGTGCCAAAAGCTCGTCGGCTAATATGCGTCATTGTGCAATGCTGTTGTCAATTAATGGGAACAGAGCCTGGAATTAAATCGGCAATTGGCGCAAATGGACCTCTAAAATAATCGTTAGAATTTTCTCCCATAATCGAGCGACGTTTCGGATCTTATTTTGCTAGATATCAGGTTTAGTTTCAAGCTCCGAGCAAACTGAGAAGTCAAATTACAGCAGCTGTCTGGGACCGGGAATTCGGTTCGGCTAGTCAACGATGTATAATGACTCTAGGGGGATTGCAGGGTGTTGAACGAGTGTCCAGTTTCAAAAGACGATTTGACCACCCGAGCCATCCTAGCTCACCTGTTAGAGCGGTAGTCACTGGGCGAGGTAGGAGGGCTGCTCGCAGATTTTAAACATAATTTTATAAAGAGGGACGCAACGAATATATTTACTTGTCCAAGCACATTTCTCCAAAACCAAAAGTTTTGCTTTCTTTTATCCGAAACTGATATCCTCTTCCTTCACGAGTAAAAAAAGGAAATAGGAAATAAAATAAGAGAAGCAAAAAAAGTTCACGCTGAAGGGCGAGACCATTCAGCGCTATGAAAAACCCCAGTGGGATTTTTTCTGACAAGGGCGCGGATCGAACCCGAGCGCTCTCACTCAGGAACCTGATCCGCACCAACCAGTCAGGTGACGCAGCCTGGTTTTTGACCACTACGCCACCCGCTCTGGTTTACTGATAAAACTTACTCTCCCCAAACTATATCCTCTATTCGCGTCCCTGAGGATACAACACGTTACTGTCCCACTATCTTCTTCCTGGCCTGGTAGTCTTCCCACTAGACCATGCGAAACCCGATAGCGTGAAGGAGACAATGGAATTGGATTTTGGTATAAGTCGGTGTTGAACGTACTAGCGTATCACGTGACCTAGATTTCTTATATAAGCTTAGCTAGTCACGTATTCTCAATAGAATCACACTTTTATTTTTCTATACTCGTACTATTACGTTCAACAGTTATGAGCTCGAAATTGCTCTGATTTTTAATTTTTTAACGCAATTATATTCTTACGTTTTTAAAGAATATATAGAAGAAATTTCGAACTCAATTCGTTTAATATTAAGTTCGTTAGCTTAGTTAAAAGTGTCAATGTCAATTGTGATAACAAACATTTCTCTCAATCGTGTTTTGTTTTGAATCATTCAATCTTTTTTTTTTTCAATTCTTTTTGACAATTTATTTTGATCAAGCTTTATTACTTTATTATTTAATTAGTTACTCGTTGCTAGTTACTCGTTGCGCGTATTCTCGTTTCGTTCGTGAAATTAAATTCGTTATTTACGATAACATTTGAAAGAGTTATGTTAATTCTCTCATTCTCTAAGAGCTGAAACGATTGATTTATGATCACTAAACTTAAAGTTATTTTCTTGAATATTTAAGTTTACGTTGACTCTTACAAGAAAAATTCTATTTAACTTAAAAAATCTATTTTGACTAACACTATAATCAGATTTATTTTTTTGACAATTAATGCTTTTGCGAACGTTTCTTTGCTTATCAAAAGTGAAAAAGAAAAAAATGTACAAATTACTGAATTCTGATCAACTCGCTAATCAATTAAAATTTTAGTCTTTTATTGTCGAAAAAATTCAGAAAAAAAATTTAACTGAAATTGAATGACAACGTTTACATTGATTGAAAAAACAATACAATCGCTTTTAGAAAAAACTAAATGAGTTTCTTTTTTATCTCTTTATTACGATATCAACTCATTACATGAGCGAAATCGTTCGAGACGAGACATTTTACGAGATGATGATCATTCTTAAAAAGTTTCTTAGTTTTTTTGAAAAGAAACAAAAATATTAGTTTCAAGTCAAATTGAAGTCTTTTAAAAAGATCAGACGTCATAAACTAAAATGTTAAATTTTTAAATGAGTTTAACTAACTAGACTGCAAACGAGATCGAGTTATAATAAGTTTTTAATATATATAACTCGACTCGACTCGAAAACTCGTCGAGTCGAGTCGAGTTTTAAGTCGAGTTATATAAACTAATTATATATAGTTAGTTTAGCATTATTTTTATTTCACATTGAAATTGTTAGAGACTGAATCGAATCTACTTTGTTTCGACTAATCTTGACATTAAATTGAAAAAATTTAATTTCGCGAATAATGACGCTAATGATCTCTAACGACAGTGATCTTAATAATGAATAGACTTAGTGACAATTGTTTATAGTCATGAATGAGCTTGACAAAAATTTACGATTACTAAATGAAAAAACAAATTCTGATTGATTGAGAGATTAAGCGAAAACACTAGTTCACATTCAAAGAAAACTCTTAGTGAATGAACTCGAGATTTAGTGACAGTTTTCGAGCTTGAATTTACTATATATATTTTTTTTTCATCTCGAGTTTTAGTTTTCTTTTCTTTTTCTTTTCTCATTTTTGTATTCTAGTTTCAGACTATTTTAATGACATAGAAAGTTTCTTTCTTTTTCATAATATTAAGTGAGATCATAATATAATACAAAGATCATTTTATTTTATTTTAAGTGTGAATTAAATTATCGCTGTCAAGCTTTAACGCATCTCACTTACTCATTTTATTGAAGTCTAGATCAAGTTTAGTCAAACGTGTCAACACTTTATTGAATTCAGAACTCGTAATTTAAGATAACTAGATTTAATATCTCGAATCGATTCGATTGCTTTTTTCTGATCAACGAAAACGATGATAAAATGATAAAAAAAGAGTTTTTACGTCAATGCATTAATTAATCAAAAAAACTTTTCAATCTCATGATTTGCGAACAAGATAACATGAATGAAATCATAATGAATTTAAACAAATAGCATGATGAAAAAATTGAGCAACTTACGAAATTAATCATCGTAATGACAGAGAACGCTATTCGAATTGTTACACTCAATACTCAAGTCATTGATTTGATGAATGAATGAGATGAATACAAAGACATTTACATCAAAATCATGTTAACTTAAAAAATTCAATTCTTTTTCACTTTCGTTGAATTTTCGTTTTGACGTTTTGTTAAAATTTCAAACACTTTCTTACTCTTTGACAAAAAGAATTTTATTTTCGAAATCTGACGAATGAAAATTAAAAACAAGTTAATCAATAATGTCAATCACTTTGTTAATATCAAGACTTGAGTCGTATACATTAAGAGTCGCTGCGAAAGCAAGATCGTTAAGTACGTTTTAACACGTTTCAGTCTCGATTATCTTAATAAATACTTAATTGATTGAAATGTTATTGAGCACTTGATTTTTATTTTTCAAAATCTCAATTGCGAGATTGATATCAAGAACAAATTCAAAGCTTTATTCATGAAAAATAATTTCTTTCAAAAGTTTCACGTCGAATTTTTTTATCTGACTTAAGAAACAGATCTGACTCTCTTGAAATGAAAGAAAAAACTTTATCATCAACTTAATTCAGAGATACAGAAACTGATTATTCGCGAAAACAATGACAATTTCGTAAACTATCTCATTTTTGTCATTATTTACAATTGAACGATTAATTGTCTGAAACAAATCACTTATCACGAACAGTGTCGCAAGCGAAATATTAATGCGAGTGTTTTTGCGAGTGTTAAGTTAACAACGAACTCTTGTAACATTGACAATTTTTTTTTAATCACAATTTTTAAAATTCTCGCTAGCAGCGCGTTGTCATCTCTAATTGACAAAAACAGAGAAAGACTTAAAAAAAAGAGATTTTGCTTTTATTGCAAAGCTTAAAGACATTTAATTAAAAACTGTTCTCACAAGAAAATCAAAACGAAAATAAAAAAACTTGAAACAGAATCGAACAAAAAATCGACGAAAGTGAGAAAAGATCAAGTCTAAGAAAAATCTTTGTCTCAAGTATGAAAATTTGCTTGAAAAAACTGAATTTTAGCAAATTGATTGATAAAAATTCTTTTACTGTATCTAGTAAGTTAGCTTTTAATAAATACACAATTTTTGTTATTTCTTTTGCGAACTCTGAAACAAATGATATGATTTTTATTAACTCTTAATTTGTCATAAACATGACTCGATTCTGTAACATATGACTTGTTTGACTATTTGAACTTTGTGAAACTCGTGACTTTAACGACAATTCAAAAAAAACAATCACTCACGTTATAAAGTTACATCTTTAAATGAATGATCGTCAATTCTTAAATGTTCTCATGTTGCTAACAAATTTAAGACAGCATTAAATTATTCTAAAAAAAAAGTGATTCACGAATTAGAATGTTTAATTAAACTCTCGCAATCATAAACTGATTTAATTGAAAAAACGATTCTCACTGAAAAAAATCACTGACAAAATGAGCATTATCGTTCTCAGATCGATCTTAAAACGAAAATTTGCAAATGAAAAACATTAGAAAAATGCTAATCGCAAAAACAAACTTTTGAACAAAAAAAACAAGTCTCATGTAAAATTTTTAGTGTCGCGAATCAAGACAATGAATCGCAAAGACAACTTTAACAAAATGAATCAAAACTTTAAAAAAGCTTTTAAAAATTTTGTTCTCGAATTGAAACTTTTTACTCGCAAATCTTGACAAAAGAAATGATCAAAGAAACTAATGATAATTGACATAATTTTTATTAACGTTATTATCTGACATTATTATTAAAAGAGAGAATTTGAAATTTGCATTATCAGTCTTTACGAGTTGAATCAATTAATTGAAAAAAAACGAAAAATCGCTAATGTTAAGAAAAATTCTGACAAAAAGAAAATCGAGAAAAATTTATCAAATGAGTATAAGAAATTTAGAAACGTGTTTTTCAAGTTCGTTTTTGACATGCTTTTCTCGTTTAGAAAGAACATTGATTATAAAATCAATGTCAAACTTGATAAAAATCTTATTAAAAACATTAATTACAAATCTTTTTACAAGATAAGTGTCAAAAAACTGAAAATTGTTAAAAAGTATTTAGAAGCAAATTTGACAAAAAAATTTATCATGAAAAGCTTTTCTCTCTTTGCTTTATTAATTCTGATTGTCTTTTTTGATGAAAAATTGAGATTTTGCGTGAACTTTCGAAAGCTAAACGTCATTTCAAAAAAAAATCAATACTTTATCTCGTTAATTGACGAGTTAATGAATCGATTGAACGAAATTAAATTCTTTATCAAATTAAACATTTGACAGAAATTTCATTGAATTAAAATGAATCTTGACTCAAAAAACTTGATCACGTTTAAAACTTGATACGAATTTTACAAGTACAAAGTAATTCTCTTTGAACTTATCAATGAGCTCGCGATTTTTCAGCGATTCGTTAATATCACGTTTTTTGACTATCTAAATAAGTTTCTTATGATGTTTATCAACAATTTTCTGATTTATAATCATAATCTGAAAAAGCACAAGCAGCACGTTAGACAAGTGTTTTAGTAATTATGAAAAACAAATTTACAAACTAGTATTTCAAAATGCAAGTTTTACGTTATTCGAACAAAGTATCTCGATTTCATTGTTATCATGAAAAGCGTGAAAGTTGATTTTAAAAAAATTATTGTCATTCTTAACTGAAAGATTCTCATTATTATGCAAGAGATTCAGTTCTTTTTAAATTTCTGTAACTTTTATCAACGCTTTATTAAAATTTATAGTCAAATAGCTAAGTCGTTGCACGTTTTAACGAGAAAAAATCGCAAATTTAAGTGAACAAAGCAATGTCAAAGAGTGTTTAAACAATTAAAAAAAATGCTTATTAACATTTTTATTTTGTGATACTATGACTCTTATTGAGAAATCAAGATAAAAACTGACATTTCAAACGAAATCGTGACTGAAATCATGTTTTAATTATTTGAGAACGATTAGTGACATTTAGTGATTTTTTTCTCATTTTTCATGTCAGTCTCAAAAAAAAATTACAAAATTCATGATAAAGAAATGTTAACGATGATTCGCGTTTTAAAAAGCTAAAAAGTCAAACTTAAAAAATTGTAACAAAAGAAGCAATTTGAAATTTTATCAAATCACAAAACTCTAGAGTACTTTATGACAATCAAAAAGCTTAATGTTAGACAAGTCAAATAAGTTAAGTTTCTGTCTCATTTTTATTTTCTAATTAAGTATTGTCTCGAAAAAAAAAATATCTTAGCTAACGCGTTAAGTTGATTAAAGAAAAATTTTACAATAACAAGAGAAAACTCTCGCATGCAAATTATGTTTAAATTGAATAGTCTGAATGCAACAATCAAGAAAGACTTAACAATGTTTTTAAGTTTTATCAATCTTGAGCTAGACATCATTAATCGAGTGCTAAAACTTAATCGTATTGCGAGATCACTCAAAATTGACAGACAAAAAACGATCGTAAAAAAAAATAATTAAAATCTTAACGATGAATTATTGCTGTTTCAAAATTGTCTGATAATACTTGTAAAAAAAGACGAAACTTTGTCAATTTAATTATTGAACGAAATTCATTAACAGATTTTTACGACGCATTCAAAGATAAAGAAAATCGAACACTTAGTTAAATTTAAATATTATTGAAAAACATGAAAAGTTAACATTAAGCAATATGTTCACAATTGCGTGTTATGTAAACAGAACAAGATTATCAGAAATCGAGACTCAGAATTTTTACAATCATTACTCGTGTTGAATCAAGCTTTTTAGCATTTATCAATGAATTTTATAAATGTTTTAATGATTAAGCAAAGTCATGACGCAATTTTAATCATCATTTGTTAATTGAGCAAGAAATCGATCTCAATACTCACGACTCGAAAGATTATAGCTAAGAATTTAGCGAAGCTATTTATTAAGCACGTTTATCAATATTATGAAACTTTCTGAACGATTGTCTCGAATAGAAAATCTCAATTTGTTTTCAATTTCTGAGATGAGTTTTATAAGCTTTTAAAAATCAAGCTTAAACTGTTCATCGCATATCATGCTTAAATTGACGAACAAATGAAAATTGTCAATCAGTATTTAATCATAAAACTATGATCATTCGTTAATTATTATTAAAATGATTGAGATAAGTGATTACTCATAATGAATCACGTCACAATGATTTTACTCAATGTTTTCATGAAAGTCTTTCTTTTTCTGATCATTAATAAATTCAAACTTAAAGTTTTGTTTGACTGACAGAATTTGTTAAAAAATCTGAATCACGACGAATAATTAAATCGAGAGAAAATTAAAAAGCGAGTTTGACAAATAAAATAAATCTGAAACATTATCAGACAGAAAATGATCGCGATACAAAAAAAAATGAGAACTTAAACTAATTGTCATTGACAAAAGATAAACTTTACAATTGAGAATAAAATATATTTGTCATTAAGAAATTATTAAATGAAATGTCTCAGTCACAAATTAATGTAATAAAATGCGAGATTCTTTTAAATCATCGAGAAAATCGAGAATTCGTATAAACTTTAATTTCTCTTATTAATGCGAATTTACTCTGTTTTTTCGTCAAATAAATTGCGCAAGATTGACACGAATTTTTTGTTAAAACAAATCTCAAATCTCGCGTTTTCAATTAAAATCAATGATGAAAACGAGTGAGAGATTGAAATGATTTTAAACAGTCAAGTTAAAAAAAATAAGCTTCAGTACAAAGCATAGTGAGTGAGATATGACAAAAATGACATTTAATACGTGACAAATGATTTCAAGAAAGTGTTTTATTAACTTAAAGATTTTCACAAGATCAAATCAGAGACAAACGAATTATTAAAGCGTTTACAAGAGTGATTACAAGTTTAAAAAAAAGACGAAAAAAATTCAGATTACGAGAATAATGACAAGTCAACATGAGAACATGTCTGTCTTTTTTTTAAAAGATAATATTAAAGATTGAGTCAAATTTACTTTATTTTGACTGATCTTGACATTGAATCGAAAAAATTTAGTTTCGCAAATAATGATGTCAATGATCTCTAGTGACAATGATCTCAATAACAAATAAATTTAGCGACAATTATTTATAATCACGAATGAGCTTAACGAAAGTTCACGATTATTAAATGAAAAAACAAATTTTAATTGATTGAGAGATTAAGCGAGAACATTAGTTCACATTCGAAAAAAACTCTTAGTGAATAAACTCGAGATTTAGTGACAGTTTTCGAGCTTGAATTTATTATATATATTTTTTTCTCATCTCGAGTTTTAATTTTCTTTTCTTTTTCTTTTCTTATCTTTGTATTCTAGTTTCAGACTATTTTAATAACATAGAAAGTTTCTTTCTTTTTCATAATATTAAGTGAAATCATAACAGAAGTTTCAAGAAAAAGATAAAAAAGAAAAAGATAATGTCAAGCAAAGTTTCATTGCAAATTTTGACGCAAAAAAAATTTCACTAAAAAAATGTTTTTGTGATTAGTTTCATGCGTTCAAAAATTGTTATTATCTTATGTTTAACAAGAAATCTTTTGATTTTAATTGACAGAAAAATATTCAAGAAAAGATTAATATCAATTACAAATTCGTTAGTCAGAAAATAAAGATTTTAATCAATTATTTTTGTTAAAGACTGAATTGAATTTACTTTGTTTCGACTGATCTTGACATTAAATCAAAGAAATTTAATTTCGCGAATAATGACGTTAATGACTTTTAGTGACAGTGATCTTGATAACGAATAAACTTAATGACGATTGTTTATAATCACGAATAAGCTTAACGAAAGTTCACAATTACTAAGTGAAAAAACAAATTCTGATTGATTGAGAGATTAAGCGAGAACACTAATTCATATTTGAAAAAAACTCTCAGTGAATGAACTTGAGATTTAGTGACAGTTTTCAAGCTTGAATTTACTATATATATTTTTTTCTCATTTTGAGTTTTAGTTTTCTTTTTTTTTTCTTTTCTCATCTTTGTATTCTAGTTTCAGACTATTTTAATGACATAAAAAGTTTCTTTCTTTTTCATAATACTAAGTGAGATCATAACATAATACAAAAATCATTTTATTTTATTTTAAGTATGAATTAAATTATCATTGTCAAGCTTTAACGCATTTCACTTACTCATTTTATTAAAGTTTAAATCGAGTCTAGTCAGACACGTTGACGCTTTATTGAATTCAAAATTCGTAATTTAAAATAACTAAATTTAATGTCTCAAATTGATTTGATCACTCTTTTCTAATTAACAAAAACGATGACGAAATGATAAAAAAAGAGTTTTTACGTCAATGCATTGATTAATCAAAAAAACTTTTCAATCTTATGATTCGCGAACAAGATGACATGAATAAAATCATAATAAATTTAAACAGACAACATGATAAAAAAATTGAGCAATTTACAAGACTAATCATTGTAATGACAGAAAACGTTACTTGAATTGTTACACTTGATACTCAAGTCATTAATTTGATAAACAAACGAGATGAGTACAAAGACATTTATGTTAAAATCATGCTAATTTAAAAAATTCAATTCTTTTTCATTCTCATTGAATTTTCGTTTTAACGTTTTGTCAAAATTTCGAACGCTCTCTTACTCTTTGACAAAAAGAATTCTATTTTCAAGATTTAACGAATGAAAATTGAAAACAAGTTAGTCAATAATGTTGATTATTTCGTCAACGTTGAGACTTAAATCATATATGTTAAGAGTCATTGCGAGAGCAAGATCACTGAATACGTTTTGACACGTTTCAATCTTGATTATTTTAACAAATACTTAATCGATTGAAATGTCATTGAGCACTTAATCTTTATTTTTCAAAATCTCAATCGCGAGATCGACATTAAGAATAAATTCAGAGCTTTATTCATGAAAAACAATTTTTTTCAAAAGTTTCATGTCAAATTTTTCTATTTGATTCAAGAAGCAAATCTGACTCTCTTGAAATGAAAGAAAAAACTCTATTATCGACTTAATTCAGAGATGCAAAAGTTAATTATTCGCGAAAGCAATAATAATTTCATAAATTATTTCATTTTTGTCATTATTTGCAGTCAAATAATTAATTATCTGAAACAAATCACTTATCACGAACAATGTCGCAAGCGAAATATTAATGCGAGCACTTTTGCGAGTGTTAAGTTAACAACAAATTCTCGTAACATTGACAATTTTTTTTCAGTCACAATTTTTAAAACTTTCGCTAATAACGCGTCATCATCTCTAATTAACAAAAACAAAGAAAGACTTAAAAGAAAAAGATTTTGTTTTTACTATAAAGCTCAGAAATATTTAACTAAAAATTGCTCTCACAAAAAAATCAAAACGAAAATAAAGAAACTTGAGACAGAATTGAACAAGAAATTGACAAAAACAAAAAAAAATCAAGTTTGAGAGAAATCTTTATCTCAAGCATGAAAATTTGCTTGAAAGAATTGAATCTTAATAAATTGATTAATAAAAATTCTTTTATTGT